>LNBV01002164.1:0-13332 GCA_001513535.1 Oscheius sp. TEL-2014 | reverse complement strand
AACGTTCGGTGCTCCAGAAGGCGTGAGACCAGTCGACTGGTTGAGGAACATGTTGCCGTCTAAATTGAAAGTTTGAAAGCGACAACTGGTTAAAACTAACCACATCCTCCGCCAAAGAGGGAAGAGAACTGACTGGCACTGCCATATCCCAGTTGGGAGAAGTTGCTGGGAGTGGAGAGAACAGCAGTAGGGCCTCCCTTCTGGAGAGGGGTGATGGCGAGACTCGTCGGGCGAGAGACCTCACTGGCTTCCATGCCTCCGTTGACTTGGGCAAGAGTCTGGTTCATCTCAATTTTCGGTAGCTAAAACGCAAAAGTTAGTAAATCGATAAAGTTCAAACGGTGCAAACTTTTCAAACACATATTAATACTAACACATAAGCACCAACACAACACAACGGTAGTCCATATTAAAGAGCGGTTAAAAAACAAATGATCATTTTAGAACGCAATGGTATCCCAAAAATGAACATTTTCTTGGAAATATGGACTACTTTAGTATCACCCAGTTGTGGCACGGTACATGCTTTGCCTGGAGGCCGGAGAAATAAACAAAAATCGCAAATTTTTTCACAAAAGCCGGCGTCCATGCTGTGAAAACATACCTAGCTTGACATGCATTTTTACATACTTTAGGTACCTTTACTTCCGGCTCGAGAATGCTAATATCGCTCGTGGGAGGGAGCGATGGAGCCGGTCTCTTCGGGGCCATCTTGGGAAGGGCCTGCTGAGCCTGGGGCTGGTAGTCATTGATGACCTGGGGCACGTCGACTGGTTCTACAATAAAAGTACGCCCTGCCAAATGAAGAATTACCTAATTTGAAAACAGGGCCGTTGTTCGAAGGCTGATCCTTTGTGTTGTAGAGTCCATTGAGGATCTCATCGAACTTTTGTCGGTCTGAGTCGGCCAAATGCGGCAGATGCAATTTCAGGAAATCGATCATCTTCTCAAGCTAAAAAAGAGCCATGTGATTTCGAAACGAGGCAAAACAAACAGCTGTTCGCACAGTGTTGATCTCTTTCTCCTTCATGGCGTTCTGCTCTCGTTCTCGCGACACTTGCTGAAAACGTCATTTAATTTGAAATCCATTTTCTTATACCTCTTGCAGTTGCGTCATGAGATCCAACCTCCTTTGCCGGCACCTTGCGGCGGCCTCCTTGTTTCTTTGTCTTCTTTTTAGTTTCTTGTCCATCTCTTCAGGATCCAAGTCCTCCTGAAAATGTATATGTTGAACTTTAATACTTCCACTGAACAGCTTTGTTTTCCGCTGCGCGTGATTGATTTCCGGCGCTTTTTGTTTTCAAGTGATAAGTGGGTGATGACTCAGTGCAGGTTTTAATACGGAACTTTCGTTTAAACTCAAACATTTGTGGGTTAAAACGTTTTGATCGATTGAAATAGTACGCAAATAAAAGAAGTGGTCAAGTGGTACAAGGCGCGCTACAACTAAACTGGTCACAAGTTCAATCCCATGGGGATAAGCCCTTCCAACTAAGCCCCCTATGCCCAGCCGAAAGACCTATCTGCTTTTTGCTGAATACAGATGCCTTAACTTTATAAAACATGGAAAATCCATTGTCTTTTCCCCCAATATCAAGTTTGAACTATTTACGTTTCTTAGCTTTGCATAAGCGTAAATCGTGGGTCGAATGATTCAGAAAGGATCAGGTCACAAACAGCGACGAGATACCTTGCAAGGTGCGATGAATCAGCCTACACAAACATCAGAAGATAATCAAGGACCCCCGAGAGAGTATGCAGAACCGACAGACGCAGATGTCCACGGTTACGGTACAATAGCCAGCACATATGAGCATTTTCTGTGAATAAAGGGAAAAAAACGAACACTTAGCATCTCGTCTCCAGGGCGTCGTCCTCCTTTCCTTGGCTTTTGTCCTCCCATGAAGTTTACAGAACTTCCAGGAAAATCGTAGGGCAGATTTGACCTGCCCACCCCCACGAAGCGATTGTGCAATGGATTTAGACTTCCTCCTGGAAATGAGGGTTCATATTTTAGTTAACTGAATGAATGGCTTACCAAGTGCACTATTGGCTAGTATTGGCGACTGGAGTGATTGGGAACCGAGGTGGTTCGAACAGTTAGGATCCGGCGCTTGGGGAAACTGAAAACAAACGATGAGGACAGTTGAGAACATTCTCATTTTTGCCTATTTCTCAACCATTAAAGATTAAAACTATTCAACTATCAATATATATTCCCATTTCAATTGCAGGAATTCAATCGAAGGTGAGTCAGTCAACGGCGCGGCGTCTGCTTTGTCTCAAGACAGCCCGACACGGTTATCGATGGGGAATCACCATTCTCTGTCGAGGATGTTGGTAACTACAACTGGGGTTGTGATAGTTCATCTCTAGGGCGACAGCCAACTCCTTCGGCGACAGAAAGTCCGAGTTGTAACACTAAACGAAGGGGGAAGAAGTGTAGAATGGAACGCTGGGACAAGAGGGGTGGAATTTCGAAACTTTGCACGCGGAATTTTATCAGTTTGACAGAAATCAATTCCACTGTATGCACATTCATTTCTACAGCTGTACAAAGGTGTCAATACAAAATCAACCACTAGAATTCCTTTGTCTCATGGAAGCATTACATTTTCAGTGACCTTCATTTAAGTATAGATGAAAATCAAAATTTAAAACTAAGAATTTGAAAAGCTAATCGAAAGGTTTTAGCAGTTAGTGAACGTCATATGTTTTGGTAAGGCCTTACCAAGGGCGATTTTAGAAGCGCGTGGAAGTCATTGCTCAAATGAGGTAGAGTTAACATAGCTAGCTAGCACTACGAGACAGAATGAACGGTTACACGAGGAATTGAATGACGTGCGTACCAAGGAGGTGGTGATAGTGGGTTATCACAGAGCCGCCAGTGGCAGCAATGACTCACCCCACCCAGGACCGGCTGCCCGCACGCGTGGAGCGTGTAAACCCGGCCATCCCAAGACGTGATGAATCACTTTCAAAACCGTGACCGACCCAAATATATTCCGCGTTCGTTTTTCTTGCTCGCAAAAAGCAATGACAATCTGTGGTCAATGAAGTAATGGACTGAACGAAAGGGGTAGGGAAAAGATTGCACTTAAAGATACTGTTTGCCCGGGGCAGTTTACTGTGTAAACGACGCCTGCTTTCGGTCTCTAGACGGTCACACTGACGTCATTGTCTGTTTTTGGTGGGTTGACCGGACATTATACATTTCCTAGCCGGAACTTATGCTTAATCGAGGATGCGAATTTTTGAGTTATAGCGCTGAATTCACCCATTCAAGTTTGAAATGAAGTGAAACTTCAACACCTTGCATTCTGACAACAAAATTATATTTGTATTCCGTCGTTTTGAAGCACATTTTTAAACAAAATTCAGCGAAAAAAAAAACAGGGAAACATCAACTCTGTCAAAATATTGCGCAACAAACAGTGATGAAAGCTTTTCTCATGGTTTAATATTTTTGAGTTAAGAAAACAGAAAATTACTTAGTTTTTTTGAAACTTCGTAAAACGTAAAACACGCTAATTTCAAATGCCACAAAAAACTTGTGAAAAATTACAGAAAAAATTACATAAAAAATCATCGAACTATACCATTGTTGTCTTATTTTATAACCACATTTTTGATAATCCGGTGAATGGTAAATTTGAAAGTAGCTTAAAGTTTAAGCTTGTGTGAGTTTTCAGAACGTCAAAATCAGTTATAACAGAAAAAAACTGATCGACCGATAAAAAAGTTGTACATCTGAAAAGACAGTGTATTGGTCAATCTGGAACCACAAACTGCAGAATGACGTCAATTTCAGCCCAGTCATATTCTTAGTTTTTGTTATCTAGATAGCCGGATGAACTCTAATGATAAGCGATCCACGCCCTGCATTTTTCGTGAGTTGCCCTCAGACTGATGGAAACAGTCAGCAGTGTCAACGGAATTCGCTAAAGGAGTCCATGAAAACAATGAGAGTAAGCAAGTTTTGCAGTCAAAGTTTGACGAAATAGGACTTTCATTGATTCCCTGAAAAGCAAAAGGAATGGTTGACGCGAAGGCGAAATAAAGTCGGCGCAAGGCGTGAAGCTGCGCCGACGGAATGTGTACGGTATGGGCGCTAATCTGAAGATGATCATAAACTACGGTATCTGGGGAGGGATGGACAAGGCAAACATCATAAAACGCCGGAAGACGATCTTAAACAAAGGGACAATCGAAGAGTGAGGGTGGGCCGGAAACCTCCCCATTTCGAAAGTGAAGTAGAGCCCAAAAAAGATGGGCTAATTTGACTTAAGGCGAATAGAGCTGCCAAGCTTTCTCAAAGCTATACTTCGAATGCTCCAGACGCTTTTTACTGTAACCATTTCCCACCCACTCAATAACCAGTTACCGTAATCCCTTAATGCATTTTAAGTTTGGTGGAATGCCGCCCGGGCGGCGCCCTTTGAGCTAAGTTCGGCACCGTTGAGCAATATTCCCTACCATTACGTGGCCCTCAGGAAGAGGCCTACTCACCACAGAAAACCCCTAGCCGGTAGCCTCTCCGCCATTAGGGGGCAGTTTCGGTTTCCCATCGAAATAGTTTTCACATGGTTACTCACGACGTTCTTCAGGTGCGCACGTAGTAGTTTTTGCCTCGCGAGAACGGGCGAAACAAAGGGGCGTCTTGCGTTTTAGACAGGTTGCACTTGCGCGCGAACCTTACGCAAGACAATTTGCGCATATGAAAAGAAAGAGCTAGACAGATTGCATATGAGGATCCGTAGAAAGTGCAAAACGGGAATATCTATGGAAAGTGACAAAATCATACACAGATTTTGATGTCCAATAGAAAATCTACGAATTGTGAACTGTCCTTGCAGTCGTGAGCATACAAAAAACGTAAGTAAAAACCAGAACTATGTAAAGTTAGTAATTCTAAAGTCCAAGTGATGTTAGCTCGATTTGGTGTTTGTGCCTTATAAGTGCTTTGTGTTAGTTGAAGCAAGTTGGTTAGCAGTCAATTTTATGACTTACGCCATACAAACGTTCAAAATGCTTGAACGCGTTGTAGTAATGTTCCATTGTTCCTGGTGGCATGTTTTGTTGGGCCTAAACGGCAGTAAATAAAAACCGAAATCTTCAACGGACACGGATGGTACAGCTCATCTCCAACATATAAGAGTACAATTTGAGCCCACACGGGCAATTTTTCAAGCGTTATGTATCTTCACAAGACCGAATACAAATCACAAGAAATCTGAAGATTCGAATGTTTTGCATCGCGATATGTAAGAAAGTCAGCTTTTCCAAGAAGAAAATCACAAAACGTCACAAGAAAGATATACTTTTTAGCTGTATGAGAATGTCCAGCTTTGCAAAACAAAAAAGCTTCCAGTAAAGGCTGATAGATCGAAAATGAAAGAGAAATCTGGCTTATAAACTTGAAAAAAACTCACAAAATTTGCGAAGTATTCTGGGAACATAAAAGGGAAATTCATCGGTTGATAGCCATTGTAGTTCGGTGTTATAGGAGTTGAGGGAAGACATGACGATGAAGGACCACCAAAAGAGGAAGACGAAGATGCTCCAAAATTTGGTGGGTTAAGATTGAATGCGTCCTGTGGCGGCTGACGGACGATGACGGACTGAGTCTGTGAGCCATCGAAGTACTCGGAACTGTTTGCGAACATGACTCCTCAGGCTGAGTAAGTAGCAACGTGGCTAATATCAGCCGCGGTATGGATTGATCGTCGTCGTCGGCCCGGTACCGTAGCTGATGCCCCGCCCCCGGCTGCCCCGACTGGAGCGGCTCCGCCAAAGGAAGAGATTATCTGCGAGGTACACATAAGGAGAGAAGGATCGCCAATTACTGGTGCAACTTAGCCGGACATTTGGGACAAGCCGCCAGGGTAATCCTGACAGAGCAACGCCGGCAATGACACACAAGGACACCTGGCCAACGGGGAATGATGAGGAGTGCTGATACATGGGCGTCAAACTTTTCATCTCAATTCATAATTTCTCTTTTCTGTCTATTAGGTTCGCTAAGACTTGTTTAACCACCAAAAATGTTTGCCTTAACGTTAAAAATGTGTACAGCAATTTTTTGTGGTTCGAAAACAACGCAAACAATACTTTTTCGATTTCATAATTAACTCGAACATTCTAAAGTTTTCTAATTTTTAGCTAATGTAGCAATTAAACGCCATAATCATGCAAATTGCTTACAACTTATCTAAAATTGAAGCTATTCCGACTTTGCACCATATCAATTCTACTAAAAGAGCGTTAGCTTTTAGATACGAAAATAATCAAGGCTATGTCTCAGGTAAACCAATTAGCGCCATAACTCTGCTGTTTCATTTCAGCTCACTAATTACCCATAATTAGGTTACTAATTAAGTCAGTTAGTTACCATTCCTTATATGCGCATTTACAACTAATTGTCATCTAGTGATTATGATTGTTCCACAAAACTTGAAAATTGTTGCGTTCCCATGTTTAGTCCTAATATGTTTTCATTTGTTTTGGTGTAAAGAATATAAAAAGGAAGAAGTTGATAATATCGCAGTATTGTTGTTGTACAGAAAATGTTTCCCTCAATTAGTCACACGCCTGGGGATAACGAGTCCACCTGACTGCTTCGATCGTTAGAAGCATCCCCAGAGACAGAAAAGAGAAATTTTGCCTAATGATTCATTATAGCCAGATCGGAGGACGCATTAACAGCACAGGCTTTGTCCTCATCCTCGTCCATGTCTCCTACCTAGGAGAAGAATGTATTGGTCGCCGGCGGCATTGTGTTGGAGGGTTGATTCATTGCGGAAATGCCATCACCTTCACAACCTGCGCACCGTACGCCAACATTCGGCCTACGGATGGTCTTTTTGGGAAAACACAGGCCCAAAACATCCTGGGGTACTGTGGGAAATGATTTAGTGTTAGGGTTGAGCATACATCGTATTCTTTCCCAGACAGATGCCTGCTCCCAGCCCAAAAAAACTCGCACGGTCGTAGGAAAAAACGGCCACTCTGAAGCCTCCTCTTTTCTCACGCACTCCGCCTCTATTCAAATCGTGAGAACACACTGTGTGCGTTGTAAAGACAGAAGGCGTCTTCGGCGAAGTTGCTTGTCAAACACCGGGACCTGTACAACGGCTACAGTTTTTCCGAATCAAAATTGTTTTTGGCGCTCGTTTTTAACGAAGGCGAGCGCGGCACCGTATTTCGAATACAAAGGCTCGCCGTGTTTCGTACACGAGCCTGTCCGCCGAAAAAAAGTGCAAGACAAAAGGGACCGCCTATGACTGGGAATGGGAACGGAGATGGGTCTTGAGTGATGAAATAGATATAATTGATTTTTTGAAAGCAAGTTACGGTCCTGTGTGACTGTGTGGCAAGCCCTTTGGTCAACTTCCCGATGACTATGATTCAGAATTCGTTTCCTTTCCTGTAGTCTATGAACAAGATGTTTGAGCAATGTCTTACTAAGGATAATCATCAACAACTTGGCTGCTAGTCAGCTTCATCCCACTCTCAATTACACACCGAAAATAACTTTGTAAGTGCTTCAGAAGTAACATTCTGACGCATAGTGAATAATTTTAGTTGTCATGGTTTGGAAAACTATGACTAATGGGGTTGGTAACAACTTTTCAATTAAACATTTGATTACTGCGAGACAAAAACAATTATCTTAATTAATTAATTCAAAAACACTGAGCTTTAAAAACGCCCTTTAAACGCCAGAAAACAAGCCACTGTAAAAGAACAAACTTAACAGTCGTTTTTCACATTAGTTTTAGAAGTGGAACAATAGGTTTGACAATTGGAAAGTCACCCAGAACTTAAAACTTCCTAAACACTGTACCTCGTGTTATTCGAAAAGCGGGCCGTAACAGTTGTTTCATGTGTTGTCCTGTGTTTTAATAAGTGAATTCGCTTTCTCAGGTTTTGGTATTTCATCAAATACAATTAATGTTTTGAAAAGTTTGGAGCGTGTATGGAAAAAACGGTTTATTTTACTCCAACACGGAAATGTTCGTGAAACTGGTGTGACAACAGAAAGCATAAAAATTTGAAGAAAACGATAAATCTTCCTTTATAACACTGATTATGGACTTTAAAACAAAGACGTGCCCATTACCAAAGCTTCTTTGGTAATAATTCTGCACAAGTGGATAATTGGAACGTCTAGTTGTAATAATTGTCATATTTCTTTAAAATTGCCGTATTTCTACCAGGTTTCACAAGCCGTAAAGATTTTAGAGGAATTGATCAGTACGTTAGGTCTGACATTAACATTCTAGTTGGAAATACAACGAAAAGTTGATCATCCCATTTGGTTTATGTTGCACATCACAACCAGAGCTAGTTTGTTTTAAATGACTTTTAGTCTGACCAAATTGAAGCATTCTCGGCCAGAGTACTCTTCTTCCCCACGAATCTCAACACCCCGGCTGCCTTGTGGTTGCGCAACACGGCGAGTCTTACGCAAGGTTGACCCTTCACAACCTCAAGTGGTTTTCAAACTACCGACCTTAAAAGTGTTTTTGTAGTTTCTTAACCAAGGGTCAGTTTTGTTTATGAAAACAGTCTAGTGAAATTACGGTAGCTAGTTTGAAAAACAAGTTATTCTCCTACAATCGGAGTGGCTTTAATCTCGTGTGACTTCTAGTCTTTCGGAATTCGGTGCCGGCGACGATCCCCCGTCCCCCCTGTGACGCGTAGACACAGTGTTTCTTTCTAATCCGACTGACTGTGGTAAGCGCCGCTGCTATGACAACTGCAGCCACAGTTACAAGCCGAAAACACGAAAACATCGAAAAGGAATAATTGTTTAAGCACTACGAAAGTACCGTGACGTGTACACGCTGATATTTCGCCTGAAAAACAACGGTGAGTTTCTGTTTTCACACCACCGCCTGCGAAGATTCCAGAGAGTGAAACTAAGTTGTGTGGGTGGTATTCGTAGAAAACGCCTCCTGCGTCAGCCGGCCGTTCATTTGCTGCACGCTGGAAAGTGCATGTTGCAGCAGCAGGAGAGACGCGATTATCTCGAGGGAAAAACAAAGACGATCCCTTGTTTTGGGCTACTGAAAGGTTTTCCGTGTAGCGTCGTCGTTATGGCATCTGTGTACGGCACTCGTTAATGTTGCACACGGCGTCATATCGCAAACGAGGCGAAAACAGCCTACGGATCCACGTGAATCTCAAAAAACCGCCGGCTCACTTATCCCATGGCTGCTTGTAGTGCCATAATTTGGACCTTCGCAATGTTAACCCCTAAGACCCGTTTTAAAATCATCCACAGCAAATCAAAGGTTTCGAAAATGTCGCGGATCTCGCGCGCGTAAACAATAATTTGTTTCCTTGGGAATGCTCCCTGTACGAAAAATAGGTAAGCTATTTGTTTACCTAAGCTTAGTAGGCTCATTTCCTGCATCAGATGTGCCGCCCGTTCCCTAGGGAACCAAGAGGAACTGCTGGACAGCGAAAACTGAAACTCTCTTTGCTGACTTTTCAAATTCAAAACGCGGGAAATTTTGCATGTCTTTATATTTGCATCTAAAATTGGCGCACGCCTTTCGTCTTTGAATGAATGATTCCAAAAATCAGTCTCGATTGCTGTCATTCACAGTGTTTACGTGATGAGAGCCGTCATTTTCTTCATTATCCGTTGCACTTTAGTATGGGTGTTGTGAATCCATCGTAATTAACATCATCCCCCAACAGCCCTAATCATCCATTGATAAGAGAGGATTTAGTCCTGCGCCGTGGAGGCTCAAGCAGAGCGGAATTGCACTGGTTGAATTGATTTCACCAGATCGCGACGGATGTGACAGGCGCATTTCCCTACATGTCTGTGAGCGTCGCTTATCTACTTGCTGGGGCTGTTTTGAGCTTCTTCGTTCTCTCTCGTGAGTCATGCGCGTAAATATCCATCGCGGCTTACGAGAAGACACATATTCACAGCTGAGCGCCAAAACATATCTAAGAAGCCTCATCGAGGCCGAGAAAATGCAGTCCAGTCTTGCGCTCATAGTCAGTGCCTGTAGAAGTGTCATGCAAGTCCAACACATCACGGGGTGAAAGTAAAAGTGTGTCCTCCAGAAGAGGGTCCTACAGTGCTGTCCTTACCTGGTCCAGACTGAAGCCGAGGTTCAGCCTTGCATGGTTCACGGCCATCATAAGCGACTGGAGTGAGTCCATCATGCTGCAGTGAAATCTGTTTTTGTTAACGGTAGCCAGGTGGAGACGGTTAGTTAATCACGGGATATATCATGTCTGACAAGCGAAGGGGCGGGGCGGACACAGTCGGCTCGGGAGCCAAAACAAGCCGGCGAGCAGAACTTGCCAGCTCATTTGCCTATGAGCATCCTGTGTCTGAGTAAAGGAGAAAGCATAGTGTTAACGCAGAGAAATTAGAGGGACAACAGACAGACAAATAGCAAGTGTCAAAAGGGCAACGTACTTGATGATTTGCATCGGATCAAGAGGTGGCGGAGAAGGAAGGCTAGTCTCCATCGCGCAGCCGGATCGTACGGTTCGAGGCGTAAACTGACCCTTTTGCAACAAATATTGTTGTTTTCCACACTCGGTACGAGGCGGAGCCGCTGGGTCATAGGTGAAAAAGAGACAATGGGGATATGGGCATGGGAACGGAAAAGTTGCGTCGAGCGCGAAAGGCAGAAATGGCGAGAGATGAGCAGAAAAAGGAAATCTCGAGTGAAAAGATCGATGAGTATGAGTAACCGTACTACGGCGCATGAGAGAAGAAAGAAAGACTGAGGGATAGAGGAAAGGCGCGTCGCGCGCGAGCTCATGATGAAAGTGCGACAGATGGGTACGAAAAGTGTGAACCAGCGATCGATAGATGATTAACCGTACTTCGGCACTGCGTGAGAGAGAGGTAAGGGCGCCGAGAAATCCACCGCCTCGGCTCGCCGCCGGCTCTTGCGCATTCTCGCGGATTCGACGCCATATCAGCAGCTGACTAATCGCTGTTTTGAGCGGCTTGTCGTCGGTGGGATAATTGGAGCCGGCAGCTGCACAACAACAAACTGTAACCAGGCATTCACCGAACTTTCTTTCTCATCCTATATTCGCCAAATGACAACGAAAGGAGAGACTGTGAGTAAGGGCATTGAAACAAGCAGCCGAGGGGGGAAATCATAGGCTGTGAAATTTCCGAGAAAGGCCTTCAAAGTACGCGTGAGCGTCATTTGTTTTGGAGGCGAATGAGTACTGCGTGAACTAATTTCGGTCTCGTTGGCATGGGAATAAGAAGTGATGAAAATGGAAAAATGAGTCACTCTTTTTGTTAAATGACACCTCGCAGACATAGAAAAACAACGAGAAACTTCGTTCGAGTAATCACGGAGCTTGTAATGAAGCTGCTTATAGAGTTTCGCGGCTACTTCGAAGCGGAGAAATTCAGTAGTAAATGTCAGGTAGGAGTCTAGTCAGCCGATGAATGGCCCAAATTAGTTATTCGCCGCGTGAGCTTGCATTCATCCGAGTATCCCTCACGTCCCCAGGTAAACCTTGTTTCAATAACGACCGCAAAGGCGCGTGGCGGCCGACTGATAATCCGCGAATACAATCATGTGGGTACATATTTGGACAGAGATATCGCTTGAAAGGGCGCCGACATGCGCGGCCTTAGGCTTTTGACAACAAGGAGGAATGCCTTTTCCAAAATGGACATCTCCCGGCACTCCGTGTGGAAAGAGGCTTGGATGTTTTACTAATCCGGGCAAATGCGAACAGGAACGACGTTAATGACTCAACATGTAGCTCTTAAACGACAGCCATGAGATTAGCACTTACTTGACGACTTTGAGACGGATAAACCCCTTCAAACCAATATTAGTTTTTGCACAAAAACAATTTTTTTTATTCGTGAGACGTTCTTATCCCATTTTTTAATATCAGAATACCCCCTATGAAATGTTAACCCACCTGATATCCGTTGCCTAGAACGCGACTCTTGTAGAAATATGAAAACAAATTATGAAAAAGAGATATAAAAAAAGAGACAAAACATATCATAGTGAAAATGTCATGAAACACATAGGTTTTGGGGCAAAACGTGTTTGGATGGGTTGTTTAGGCACAAATTAAGGTAGAGGATACGAAAACAAAGAAGCTGAAATGGTGTAAGGTGAATCGATGCGTCTGCGGATGCGAGTTCAGGTGATAAGGCTGTGCTCGGTGAAGATAAGGCAGGCGCCAATACGCCCGAGCACTAGTCCCACACCGGAAAGAAGTCCAGAAATGGAGTGAACGAAATGACTGTATGTAGTTTGATAAGGAAACCGGAAATACACAAAGGGTGGCAAACTTCGGTTTCAGTTTTTCAAAGATTGCGCGGCTAAATAGTTTTAGCATGAAACAAGAACAAGCGATTTCAAAATTTTTTGTTTCTGAATTTTCTCTCCTCTCTTTTCTCGGAAAGAAATGTTGCTAACGAGGGAAACAATTGCGTAGATTGCGAAAAACTGCACAATTGCCGCAATTGCAAATGTTTCCGTTTTTGTCGGTTAAATTGAAAGTTGAATATGAAAATACGTTGAAAGACTTGATGCGAAGGAAAACGAAATTAAAAGCTTAGCTTATGAATTAAGGAACTGAGCAAAGAATAAAGTAAAAATAAACCACGAGGTTGCTGAAAAATAGCATTAAGAGTTTAAAAAATCGTTTCATGGTCGAGGATTACAAAGAATTGTTAAATTGCTCAAAATCGGTTACAGACGAATTCAGGTGAAACGCTTTTACATTCGTCTGCAGTCGAAAATCGCGTTCTACTCAAAAGCGAAGTTGATGTCAAATCTAAAATGGTCCTGGATATTCGAAACGCGATCCCTCTGGGTTCCCCAAAACACGAAACCCTGCTTCGCCCCACTTGGTTGCATAATTTGTGCGCGAGCGCTGATTACAAAAGGAAAAGCAAACAACGAAGGAGCAGGCAAACATGACAGACAGTCTACGCGGCCTGTCGGAACGACGGAAGGTCGCGAAACATGTGTAAATGGATCGTTTTCCAATGGTCCGACGCGTGGTCGCAGACGACAAATCATGGCCAATGAGCAATTTGACAATTACCTCGTCGAATGCTCTTTTGACCGCCAATCAATCACTTTGAAAACCAGAAAATTGGGTTTTTTCTGCCGACGAGGGCGCAGTAATTTCTCACATCGAGAGATTGTCTTGAATATTTGGTGTTTGGAGAGAATAATTGAGAAAAAATGAATTGCGGTGTTCGTTTCGATGTGGAAGATCGTGTTACAGCGCAGGCGTCATTCGCGTCCGATGGAAACATTAAACTGGCGCAATAAATAATTGAAGAGAATA
>LNBV01002148.1:0-11145 GCA_001513535.1 Oscheius sp. TEL-2014 | reverse complement strand
ACAAACACACACATACACACATACACACTTTTTTAAACTTATTTCCAGATTTAAAGGATATTTTATGAAATCTTGCGCAGCGGTTGCATCTTTTTACAGATGACCTTCCTTGTATGCTATGCGTTTGACTTATCAACATCTATGTAAAACATAACATAGAGAAAACGAAGGATGGTTCTGGTTTCTGCTAGTATTTGCCTTAACAGCATACAGTTTCAAATCCCTTAAATAGAAGCAGAAAAAAGCGAAAGTTCGCTTTGTTACTTGGACCTTTTATCTGCCACTTAAAGTCTAGGACAAGGTTGTCCTCCATTTAGGGAATGAAGGCGTCTTCTGTGCGGGAGCGACGGACAGCCCTTGATTCAGGCAATGCAATCATGTGCCTCGTGGCTTCCACGGCAAACACTCTCTGTTACTTCTCTCTGTTCTCCGATGCCACTCAAGACCACAGACCGATTTATGGTGGCGGGAACGCTCTTTCAGAGCAGCGACTTGCGCTCTCGCTGATCGTGAGAAAAGCGTCCAAAATGGACCACCCGCAAAGGATTGCCGCGCCATTTATCTACAGTAGGTGCAAACCCATTGAGCACGCAGTTGCCGGAAGTAAAACCTTTGCGTAGTGCAAAAACGGTGTGTTCCAGCACAAAAAACTGTCATTTTTGTTTAATTGAACTTTATTCCAATATAAACTACAGAACCCTTTAGATCTGGTGTGATCTTGGATGTAAAGAAGAATGATTATGTGCAAACATTAATAATCGTACGGCGCCCACTACGAATATTCTTATTTTATATGTTGTCACGTGAGCATTCGTAGTAATCTGCTGGGCTTTAATTTCCAAACCGTGGAATTCAGTTTTTCAGCAAGAAAGCACAATTTCAGTTTTTATCGAAGTGTTTTTTGTTTATGTTGTTGATTAACATCAATATTGAATACTCAAATATATTTAGAAGATTGTGATTTCTAAGCATATTTTAAATCATTATGGTAATTAAGATAACCAATCGAATTGTTGTTTAATACTATACCCCTTGGACATCGAGCTTGTAATAGCGACGTCTAAATTTAAATTTTTTTTGAAATGTGTCTGCGTCTCTGTTTTTTGCACGCTCATTAGCGCGTTAGATGCGCAGGTTAATTAAAACTCCTTCCAAGGTCGATGGACGAGAAGTATACTTCACATTTGTTGGCCGTAGGTCACAATTGTTCCATCTAACGTTTTTGATCGGAATATTCCCGAATGAAGAGGCGAGGCAGAGCTCAACGAGAATAGGAAATCTTATTTCTAGAAATGCCTCGATGCGATTTGCAGTCTCGCCAACAGCAATTTTCTTTGTTCTCTTAGTTCCTCGTCAAAAGGGTAAAATGCAAAACTCTTAAAGGGGCAGTGAAACGACTGTTTTTAACTGCATTTCACAGATTGAAATTTGTTTTAATTACTTTTAAACCAGATTTCTCAATCAAAGTTCAATAGAACAACAGTGTTTTCGCTGTTCGCTTGTGTTGTCGGCCATGCGAGTCGACCTATGCTAAAACTACTCCCCCCGGACCTTGGGTGTGCCGCAAATTGGCATGCTAATCAGAGGACCAGCTGCCCCCACCCACCGTCACCTCGCAAACTTCGACGAACGTCGTCCTCTGTTTTAACTTGTATTTTAATTTTCGGTGAATTATAGAAAGGCTCTGCAACTTGTTTCATTTTCGGTTCTCAAAAGCACAAAATCCAGAAATGAACGTAATAGTTTGAGTGGGAGGTCCAAGTAAGATCCTACAGCTTTTCTCCTCACCCTTTAATGATCGCTTCATTCACAATAAAGTAAAATGAGTTTTTGGTATTTGCGAAAACTTTCGATTTTCCCTTTGGCAGCGCCAGCTCTAAGGAGTTTTTCATTCCTAACGAGGTTTCTAACATTCATTTTCTGTGTGCATTTGTAAATTGTAGGATAGAAACCAAAATTATAAATTTGCCTAAACCTTAAAACGCTGATTTGTGTAAGTTTGAGTAAGAGGATGTTGTGACATAATTCATTCTATAGAGCATGAACTTACGAACAGATGTCAACATTGAAGTCAGAAATTCATTAGCATAGCTTCCTAAGGTGTTGAGGAATGCATCATTGGACTTCGAAAGTTGTCTTGAAACGTTTTTTTCTTCTTTTTCAGAAAAATGTTTGTTCAGTTAGAAAAGATTTGAAAACATGTGATTCATTCGGATATTAAAACTTGCCATTCTCAAAATTTTTCATTGGAATATCCAGGGTGAACGTGAATTTCAAAGCTTTTATGTTCAAACAGAATTTTCTTTCTGAAAAATAAGAAAATCCCGTTTTAAGACAACTTTTGATGTGCTATCCAATGATGGATCTCTCAATACCTTACGAAACTCTTGAAAAGTGTTTTACCGTATGTTGATATATTCGTATGCTAATGAATTGCTGACATAAATGTTGAAATCTGTTCGAGCGTTGATGCTTTATCGAAAACATTATGTGTGTAAGCCTTCAACTGTTTCGTTAAGATTGCTAAAAACCTCTCATTTCAATAAGATCAATTAAAACCAAAAATACCTTCTTCTGATATTGAATACCTTAACGATTTCTATTAAGGTAATTTTACTGCGGGCCAGTTCGGTTTGTAGAAACCAATAAATATACATAGGTTTTGTTCGACAAAATTTCTGTTTATATTGTGTGATAGGCAGTTCACAATGCCAACATCACTGAATAATTCTTTTATAACAATTGCAATTTGTAAAAGTAATACTCACTATCAGCTTCATTTTTTCAGCGACACGTATGGAATGGCCGCCTGTGAAATGGGCTCGGTCAACCTCACGGGGGCACTGTGGTTGGCAGATGCTGTCGCAGGGCTCCATGGCGCTTATGCACAACTTCATCCTTATGTAGCTGTTGCACTTTGTTTAGCAGGTAACGTTTTGCTTTTTTCAAAACCTGGCCCAACTTAATTACTCTGTGAAAAAAACACAAAAATACAACTTTCAATCTTTGTTTTTAATTTAAAAGTTATTTCTATTTCATTTTAGGAACGCTTATGAACGTCGTCACAGTTGTTGTGCTGACCCGCCCATCTATGCAGTCTCCTGTAAATTGTCTTTTATGTGCTGTGGCCATATGCGACATTTTGGTTATGACTTCCGTGCTGGTCTTCGTCTCTCACTTCCTTATAGCGGCTGCCAGCAGGCAAAAGGAGCAAACAACAATAACCATTTTGCCTTTTAGATGTGATGTCTCAGACTGGAATCTAGGATGGGCGTACTTCCTTTTTGTCCATGCGCAAACTACCGTAATTTTTCACGCAACTAGCATTTGGCTCACGGTATCAACAGAAAATACAAATGCTACATAAAAGTTTAGGTTCTTTTGGCTCAAATCCGGGTATATACTATTAAGCGAGCAACTACTGCACCAACTGAAGCTGTAACTCCGCGCTCGACACTTTACATTGCTTTGATCACAATGGTTGTTGTGATCATTGCAAACATTCCGAACTTTCTAACATTTGAGGTGAGTTTGTGGGAATTGATCACGCAAAACCGTTGGCTGTTTTGAGGAGTTCCCCGAAATTGGATCGACCCGGGTAAATGACGCAATCGCAGTCGGTAATTGAGAGGGGATGACATCCCCACTCTCATTATTTGTGTTTATGCGGCAGGGGGACCGTTGAGAGCGAAGTCAGATTGCAAAAAAAATGGTTTTGTGTCGAATCTGAAAGAATCGTTTCAGATCGTTGAAAGGCCTGCCGCAGGATTTTGCGGAGAAGATGACGAGGAGCCTATAACTGCCCTGGGAGATGTAATGCTCTATACAGTAATTGCATCGGAAAAGGATTGCGATTTGCTCAAGGTAATTAGACTTTTCCAGATGAACATTTGATCGATCCTTCGTTTTCCTAAACAAAAAAAAGCATTTGAATATTTTTGCCTTCGGTTTAGTGAAATCTTGTTGTAAATTATTTAATTCGTTTTTCAAACAACATTTTTCGACTTCTACAAACGAAGGCCTAATGATAAATGTCAACGTTTCCAAGTTTTGCAAATCTTTTAAGTCGATTCTGTGTTTTCTGTTCCGTATGCACTCATGCATAACATGAAAATCAACAATCTCTTTTAGGCGGCCTTCTGGACAACGGGTATTCTGTTCAAAGTAGTTCCTTGTGTAATGCTAACAGTGTCAATCATTACACTAGTCAAAATTATTAGAGATGTATCTCAAAGAAGAAAAAGCCTTGCTCAGGTTTGTAAATGGCAAATTCGAAAGATATTTACAATTCCAGGTTATGAACAAGAAAAGAATGCCGCGTGATCATACAACTCCAATGCTTGTGGCAGTTCTATCCATTTTCCTTGTCGCTGAATTGCCGCAGGGGATTCTCCACGTCTGTAATGCTATTTTTTCCAAGACAACTTTTTATTACCAGGTACATAAACGTTATTAGTACTCGACATAAGCATGTTGAAATGCAGTGTTTGGAAAAGTAGTACCCTACACAGTAAGGACTTTCAAAAATGGACAACGTTTCCTATATAGTGAAATACTTCTTTTCAGTTGGTTACATGCATACTATCAAAAACTTATTACAAGCTTCGGTTGATCACATAATGGACGTATATTTTTCAGATCTACCAGCCACTGGGTGACATTATGGACCTTCTGTCTCTATTGAATTCTGCTGTCAATTTTATTATCTATTGTGCCATGAGTCGCAAGTTTCGATGCGTCTTTCTACAAATCATCTTTTCTTGCCTACCAAAGGCAATTCATAGGTATAATCATCGAAATCTTAAAATAACATTGTGTTTATAGAAAATACCTACAAGATTGGTCCGGCTTGAATGATAACGAAACATCGAGAAGGAAGCCGTCCGCATTCACAACTGACATGACGACTAAAACTGAACAGGTATTTTTAAAACAGACCAGGTACACTTATTTGATCAGTTGGCTTTGACTTCATCACACCGCATGTCCACAACGTCAATGCTTATTCGAACGTCTTCGAAAGAAAATGTTTCCAGTGCGAAGTTGTACACTGGTAATCTCCTTAGCGTAGGTAAAGATAAAAGTCGTCGGGAAAACTAATGAAGACATCATTTAGAACAACCATCATCCCGTTTTTTGAATCCGAGAGTAAGCGGAATAAGTGCTGATGGGCCTTCGAAACAACCTTTTACAAATCGAAGCAGTCTGGAGATTCACGAGATTCGCTTTCCCGTACCGGATATCAGCAAAACTCAAAAGGTTAGTGAAAACACAAAATACTGCCAAGGTAGCAAACAAGCATAACAACGTCGTATCATTGAAACATTGTTTAATTTTGCAAATTCTAAATATTTCTTCAAATACTCCCAATCTTACTCACATTCACATTCACACTGACACTCACTCTTACACTCCGTTGGGGTAGTATAGCAATAAGTCTAGGCAAGAAACAATTATGACTTTTAACCTTCAACTCAGTTCTGAGCCGATCACTTTTACCTTAAGTCGGAAATGTGTGTACGTAGCTTACATGTGAACAGAAGTACTGCCGATTCAGATGTTGTATTCAAGTGCTCTAAATGTTCAAGTCCACTATTACGCTCAAAGACAATCGGGCTTTTTCGCACAAGTTCTCTTTTAGTAATATAGCTCAAAGGACACACTTCCTTAATTAAAACACCCTATGTTTCAACCGAAGTAGAATTCAATCTGTGATTCCTTTTTAGTTAGTTTCAAGCACTTTTTGCAAGTCCATTAAAAATCAGTTTTCCCCCGATACTAGTTTTCTACTCAAAAATATCCTTTAAGCGTTTCTAACATTCTTAATGAAAAACTTGTCTTTTTAGAAAAACAAACTACCTCAGCTGAAAACGAAAAGACATACCAGCCTTATTGACTAGCACAATTTGTAAAAAAAAAAAAGAGTTAAAATTTTTTATTCAAACTGTATTTATCATTTAATCCTTTTAGAACATGCGACGTCCTTATACAGAACGGCTGACTTCAATCAGGAACTGGGTGGAACGGGCTCTAAGCCAATCTCAAGACAGTCCACAGCGGCGTATCAGCATGCTGCAGTGCGAGACGAGTACGGTTGCTTACTAAGAGATAACACCATCATATCAATAAAACATTGTTCATTCAGTACATCGACGCAAACAACTCGTACCGCAGGTTACACACGTAAATTGAACCCAGTGGCGGACAAGCGGAATGAGAACAGGTGGAAAGTGAACCTGGGGAATTCACAGAACAATAGTTACAGTAAAGCGAGAGTAGGTAGATTATAAGGGATGGAGAGGTGAACTAACAAACAATAATATAATGGGGCCATAAACAAAATCAAAGATCGACCGATAGTCCGTTGGTGGCCACTAGAGTAACACAGACAGAAAAAAAATTTGCAAGAAAGCGATACCCTCAGAAAATTGTAGATCACGTGAGAGACTGGGCATGAGCGAATTATAGAGATCTTACGACATATCAACAAGCTGCGGATCGCTCACGCTGCTGAATGTATTGGTGGTGATGTTCGAGTGGGAGCTGGCAGCAGCAGTATCAGAAGGAGGGCCCTGAGGCGCGGACATCTTCAGCACATCCATGACATCACGGCGGAACCTTAATACACTTGTATAACACACAAAAAACATGAAGTTTAAAAACAGTGAAAAGACTCACTTGTGCAGATTATGGGTGAAGTTATCCTTGTTCTTCACAGTCAGGGAGCGATCCACGCCAGTCATCAGAGAATCAAACATGGTACTGAACATGGGCTGCCTTTCTAGGGAGACGGACTGAATCAACTGCTGTTTGTAGTTACTGAAGACTTCCTCCTAAAAAGAAATTACTGTTTCCATGTTAAAACCATCCAACCTGGAGCAGAATCAGCCCCAGCAATGGGCGGGACATACTCCACTGACACTTCACTTCGTTGAACACCAACGCAGAGAGCATTGTCGTCAGCATCTGAACAAAACTTAGTCTATAAGCAAATCATAAAAACTAACGTCGGCCAAAACTTCGGGATTGCTTTTGATGGCTTCAATGCACTGATCGCCTTCCGGTTCTGCTCCAACGCTCGTAGGAGCACGATTAGGACGAGTAAGGCGTTTGTAGAGGTAGGTCAATACATCATCAAGAGCAGAGCAGGAGGAAGTGGATACGGAGGAATCTAAAATAATCTAGTTAAAACAAGAAAAATCAGAAAAACGCACTCATGGAAGTCACGCCGCCGGAGATGGAACGGAGAATGCAGGTGAAGTGATCCGATTCGACATTAGAAATGAAGGGCATATTGGTGTGAACGACATTCTCCAAGAGAGAGTAGTATGCTTCGGTCAATTTCGGATACGACTGTAGTTTAACGATTATACAACTTTTCAAACAAGAGTTACCATCATATCCTCTTCGGGAATGCTGCGGAACAGCTTGACAAAGGTCATCAAAACATCGCGAAGACACCAATCGCCGTAGAGACGGAATACACCTAATGAGACAATTCATGAAACCCCCGAAAACAAACTAACCGAAGGGAATGTAGGCGCCGACCAGAGTGAACTTGATGCACCTGAAGATACTGGCGATGACCTTGTAGCGCTGCTTGTATGTGTTTTCTTTGGCGACAATGGAGAGGTGGGGATAACGACTTCCTAAAGGATTAATTGAAATGTGTTTAAAGAGGAAAAAACCGTATTCGGTGATGATTTTAGACGTCTCTTTGAACATAAGAACGGCGGAGCAAGAGTTCAGTTCGAACTTGAGGCGTTCCTGTCTGTTCTGACACAGCTCTTCCAACAGACGGAAAACCGAGAGGATCACCTGAAAAGTTACAAATTTAAAGAAAAACAACAAAAAAAAAACGAACCTCGCGATGCTCGGTCCATTCCTCGACACATTTGTGCATTATCTTGAAGACGTTGGGGTACCTAAACAAAAATAATGGTGAACAACGCCCAAAACAAAAACGAACATCCAGTCGAAGAGCATTTGATAGGTGGTCTTTGTGGTACAAGCAAGGGCGACTCCTCTGATGTCCCGACAGAGGCCGATAATCATTCGCTGAAGCTGTTCGACAGAGAGATTGTGGGCGGCTCCGTTTATGACTCCCATAACAACGTCGACAGTGGCTGAAAAAAAGAAAAATTGATAGAAAAAAAAACAATTAACGTACTCGTAAAGTTGGACATGTATTGCTTGAACATGTCATCATCCTCGTTGAGATCCACAAACAGGATCCTCGTAATAGAGTCGTAGAATACAGTCCTATTCTTCATTGTTTCATATGAAACGTCTGGCCCGAGAAAAGCGAAGTTTTCGGGCTAAAATCAGAGCTTTAACAAAAAAGACATAAATTAACTAACCGTGTGACTGTGCAGGAGCATCTGCACCTCGTGCAACTTGATAAGCTTACGGACAGCGGAATATCCGTGCGACAACTCTTTGAACATGTCGAGCGTCAGCTCCAGCACGTTTTCGTTCAAAGCCCAAAAGCGAAGATTGTTAATGCTAAGAAAGAAATAATTAAACTCGTGTCAAATAAAAACATACACTTTCTGACTGAAAAATCCAGTCATCGCGGTTTCATCGGCGATTCCAGCTTCCGAGCTCAGTTTCTCGTACACAGGAGAGTTGCATTTACCCTAAACATGCATAACTAAAGAATGACTACTAAAACCAACCGCAGAGAAGATGTACACTTTCCTAAAGCACTCCAGGAGGTAGATGAAAGAGACCTCAAGACGTTCGCATCCATTTTCCGGATGCGTCATCTGCGGCGACGAAGGAAAAATGAGCCTTTGATCGCTGATTCGCATGACGTTAATACAGCTAAAACTCAAAGATTAGAAAACAAATTTCAAGCCAATTACCGAGCAAGCATATCACCATCCCACTTATCCATCTCATCGGGACTCGTCACCAGAATTTTTCCGTAGATGGCAGTACCCATGAAAGTCACGAGCCAAATCAGCCGTCCTTTAGCAATCTTGGCACGTAGGTTCTGAAAATTAAAAAGTTAACAGAAGGCAATAGCTATAAGCTGATCGCACAGAAAATTCGATTGAGGTAACCTACATCTTCCGGGGTGTTCTGAAGCACAACTGCATTCTCATCGAACAGCCTCGTGAGGAGAAGGTAGCATTTTTCGTATTCGCATCGCGAGACTACAGCTACGTATTCCATAGTCTGAATAGTAGCTCCTTGATCCTCCAAAGGATCATCGGCTCCTTGCCTAAGACTTTAGATTTTAAAAGAAGCCTTATTACACCTACGTGAGAACGCGTTCGACGTTTTCCAGGCGACTCTCCACGTACTTCTTGTAGATCTCGGGCACATATACATTCAACAAGTGATCCTCCGTTCCACGGTTGTAGGGAACCGAAGCAACCATTCGGGACCAAAACATCAACAGGAAATAAATGCTGTTGGACGACAATTCGGGCATCTAGAAACAGAATCATAAATTAAACCCCAAAAATTTTCACCATCAGGCTTTGAACAGTAAATTCGGCCAAGGAGCGGATGAACACGGGATAGTCCTTGGAATACATCAGTTCATAGAGCTGGTAATTAGTCTTCATCCTCACGATCATTCTGGCAAACTGGTGAAAGGCCGTCTAAAATTCATAATAAAACAAGTTTCAAGCTTAACCCACGGGGTCGCTGAGTTTGTTCGGATCCTCGATGATCTGACGAACAGAGAGAACTAAGGGTTCCATGTAAACCTGTCTCTCGGGTTGGGTGAAGAAGGAACGGCGCACACTGGCAATCTGGACGCCGAAATGGAGAGCCTTCTCCGTCATGTTCTGAGGCAACTTGGAGTAGAGCTTATATATCATGTTGGCGGGCCGACCGTCAGAAAACACTGAAAGCACGTGACTGGTACAGAACTTCAACCGCACTTACATGTCTTCCACGAATTGGGAACCTGCACATTTGTGTTCTCGTCGCCAGGATCGTCCATACCGGACATTCCAACAAAATCGAACAACATACAGTTTAATGCCAGCTCCAGAATCTTGCAAATCAAAGGAAGCTGAATTGGTAAAATTAATAAAACAAAAACGAAAAATTTACAAACCTTGACTTCCGAAACGGTCTCAACCTGAACGACGTTGTCCCAGAGAAAATCCAGGGAGAACTTGAACATCTGATAGAGAATTTCCTCACGAAACTGGGCTGAGTTTCGTCGCTGCTTATTCAAAGTTTCAACTCCCGCATCCTATAAACCAAATACTACAAAAATACAAATAAAACTAACGTTATTCATGTCATTAACCAACGTATTGAGCAACTGGATGGCGAGCAAACTCTCCTCAATGCGTTCCTGGAAATGCGTATATATAAAGTAGCCAACATGAAACGAACCACATTAATGGTTTTCAACAAGGCAAATGCAGGCTCCCTGAACGGGGTTTCCACGCAATCTTCGTCAGCGCCCGTCTTGACAACGTGAGCCCATTCCTGCTTCGTGATGCGGGCGAAAACCTGGCAAAGGCTGGTGACGGCGAAGGACTCAAACTGAGGCGCCCTCTGACCCAACAAATTCAGAAGATAACGGCCTGAAAATAATGAAATATGACAGCAAGAAAACCAGCTCACTCAATTCCAGTTTCTGCTCGATCGAAATCGTGTTGTTCTTAGCACTAACAATCTTCATCAACGTGCTGCTAGCGACAATCGGCCCATAAGGAAGCTGAATCAAATCGTAATTACAAGGATAATCAAAGGAACTACGAACCTCTCCCTGTTCTAGCAGAAGCATGCATCTGTTTAGACATTCAGGGGACTCTTGGAACTCGGCCAAGTTCCTCTCCGCTTGATTCCGAACCGTGCTATCGGAGGCCTCGAACAACTGGTTACATAGTTGGTTCAACGCTTGTATAACTGGATCTGTCATCCGGACGACCTAGGCTTCCTAAACCTTTAAATAACAACAAATAAAACAAAGAAGCACACAATAAAAGAAAACAAATCAAACTAGTTACGACAAGTTCAAAATCTCAAACCATAACGTCAAAAACAAAGTCTCAAATTGCTCCCCTTTTAAAAAACAATATTTTTTATTTAAAATATATTTTGAAAACACAAAAAATGAAAGTTAAAAAAAAGGAAACATAACGCAAAATTTTCGAAATGTGGGAGTCC
>LNBV01002146.1:2500-12409 GCA_001513535.1 Oscheius sp. TEL-2014 | reverse complement strand
GAGAGAGAGAGAGAAAGAGAGGGTGGGATGGAGGAGTTGATCGATTCAAACCTTCAGCGTGATGGTATCTCCAGCCTGTTGTATCAGATGCACGACTTGGTCATGATTGGCAGAACGCACATCCATGCCGTCAATCTCCAGAAGATAATCACCTAAAGATAGTTTCGTAGGTTGAGCTACAAAATTTGTAACAAACCAGGTCTAAGTCCAGCTTTCATAGCCATTCCAGATACATCGACTCCTTCGAAGTACTGTTGTGCAGGCTCCATCGGCTTCGGTTCGAATTCTGATCCAGGGGTTGCATCTGAAGAATGAAACATAATTTTCCCCTTTTCAATAAAACTTACGTTTCGCACCCCTCAGAATGAATCCGAATCCCTTCGGCCCCCTTGGAATCACCAGAATCCGTGGGACATTTGCCTCATGTCCAGGTGCCAGTTGTCTTACAGTATCCGGGATGTAACGTCTCATAGTACCGTACTCCGATGGAGTTGCCGTCGTCCTGCTCGCACGCGAAGGAGTCGGCGAAGGAGCGGTGATCGGCGTTCTCCTGGTATTCTGAGGAGTACGGTAGAGGTCTTGACTACACAGAGAGGATTGGCTCAAGGAGCGACGGCGGCCAATGGTTGAGGACAAACGACGTCTGGTGGAGTACTGGGGAGTGCCGCGGTAGGGAACTAAAGAGATTTTCTTCTAAAAAAAAAGTGTTTTATTAGTACCTGAAGCGCCTGGATTGTGGCCAGAAATGACGTCAGAGACGGAGGAATGGCCCACAATGTGAGAGACGTGCAACGCAGTCTGACCCTGTTTGTTGGAGATGAGGTGGTCAGCCCCACGGAACAGAAGAACTCGAGCACACTCTGACCTGGAAAAGGATTCTGTGCAAAGACAATTCATTTTCAGAATAAAAATACATCGCAGGGCCTTGTAAAATCATACCAATGTTATGGAATACAACAACATTTGTTTTTCCTTTTCTTTCAACAAAGCTTGAATGAATCTCAGTTACCTACCTGTTGTTAACGGCACACACGTGGAGGGGAGTATTTCCGTTGACGTTTTCTGCGTCGAGAGTTGCTCCAAAGTAAAGCAGGTGTTCGACGTGTTTCACCAAACCGTTCTTGCAAGCCTAAAACCTTCTTTTCAGAAATTGTCTTTAGAACTTGGTAACAGTAAAATTGTAATTAAATGTTTTTTTAATCTTTAACAAGACCTGGTATTAACTCAAAAACGGCTGTTCTGGGGCCATATACATGAGGTTCATTGTAATGAGAAACAACACACTGAGCTACACTTAGTAATCCACAGACGGTTATACAGAAAGCGTGCAAGCCAAGCCTTTGAATGCCGCGTACAGAGGTCTTTGGAGGTCGCTGTCAGCTAATTGTCCTCAAATCGGGCGGCAGACTGACAGCCGGCTGGCAATAACCATCGACGCAAGGCTTTTCAAATTTTGAAAATTCAGTAATACTTAAGCTAACGATTCAATATTCTTCCGAAAAACAGAAAAATGCAAGCGTGAAAGCTTTTTAAATAGTGTGTACTTGTCTGTCTGATTTCGTGTCTGAGTATCAACATACAAGAACAAATCACACCAAACTCCAAGTACGACACGGAAATATTGGCAAGTTTTGAAAATATGCACGGGAAAATAAACCCTAATTCACAAGTGCTAAAACTGTTAATGTTTACCGCCTTTCCCATTGTTTGAAGGTACTCTGGGGACAGAGAAAAAACGGACTTGGTGTTTTCGGCCAGAAATTGGGCTGGCGATTTGCCAAAATCCGCGAGTGTGATGAAAACGCACTCTCGGCGGATTAACATTTGTCCAAATTCAGAAAACGAGGGTTGGGTTTGTCAAGACTCAAAATCTGTTTTTGAATGACCCCAGAAGAACAAATTGAAAGGCAACGCAGTTGTTACTCCTGCGATGGAAAAGAAATAGCAAACAGAATACAAATCCAAGCTTGAATTACTCAAAAGAAAGAAATGAATAGTTGGTGGTGTCAGCTACTCACGCGTTCCAGCCGGCGCGCGTTCTTCAAGTGGCAGCACAAATAGCAAGTGACCATTGGGGATCAGCGCCAACCCGTTCCTCGAGGGCCACGCGACTTGTAAACGGCTTACGAAGGCAAAACACCCTACGATACACTTCACACTTCGGTATTTACACCTAGTCCTCTTTGTATTGATTTCTCATTTATGTTTTAGGAGGCACCTGGTGAATCTCGTGGTTGCCGTGCATGTCCGTCACTCCCACGTCGGCCGTCTCCCTCAGCAACATCTCTGCTACCTAAACTGGCATAGCTTTTTCTATTTTAGCACTATACCTGGTCATTAGAATCGGCAGTTAGCATGTTGTAATAGAGAGGAGTGAGGCCGATTGGGTCTCTGTAGTTGGGAGACGCTCCCAACTCAACCAGGGTCTTCACGTTCTCCAAAGAAGAAAGGAAAGCCGCTTTGTGCATGGCCGTCTGTAAAGATATTATTTTGTTCGTTTTTGAAACTTTAGAGTTTCTTTTGATTTTCAATAAAACCCAACCTGTCCCTCGGAATTGCGGAAGTCAATGTGAGCTCCTCCTCCGATCAAAGCAACGAGGACCTGCCTGTTGCTTGTGACTCCGGCGGCCAGAGTAAGGGGCGTTTCTCCCTTAAAATGAGGTTATTAGGGCCTTAGGATTCGGTACCTGCGCGTCGTGGAAGTTCGCGTCGAGACCCTGTGAACACATCTTTTCCACCTTTTCCGCGTTCTTCGACTGCACGTAATCCATGAACTTTTTCAAATTTGACTGAAATATGTTTTCATTACAAACATCACACCCTTTCAGATTGCATTTTAACTTTGTCATTGCTCTTTCATTTCCCTGTCGCAAAGAAAAGTATCAATGTGGAATATTTCGTTTGAGTTTACCCTCATACTGCGCAATCGAAAGTTGCGTTTCCGTCCGAATTGCTCCTAAAGGCAGAGTCCAGTGTGGTAGTTTCACTCAGACCACAAAAACCCGTCCACTCCTTCGACAAAAACGCCTCGGGGCTGGAACATCTACGAAATTGAGGCGCACTCGACGGCTAACTCGCTTAGTCGCACTTTTTGAAGGAAACGCGATTCAAGCGGAAATAACCAGATTCATTCTGCAGGTGCAAATTTTTAAGAGGGGTATAAGTTTTCACTATTGCAAATTCAAATCTCGGGTGTAGCTCATAGCTCACCTTCGTATGAAGATTTTTGAGCTGCTTCTCATCGAGATTCAGCATCTTGTAGACCCGCTTCTTGTATTTAAGCTGAAATTGTCATTTGTACTAATTTTTCTATCTCTATCGCTCTCATTTCCCTCGGTTATCTCAAGACTAAGGACGTCGTGTTCCTTTGAATGACCGCTAAAACGCGCGGAGTTCCGACTGTTTGTTTGCGAGAGATTGCTATTCAACGAGGGAATGGAGAGAGACGCAGCCTGTCAGAGAGAAAACAACGCCCGAGAGAGTGTGAGGAAAGGAGAGGGGAGAGAGAAAGCGGTGACAGGACCAAATTAGGAAATGACAGGATGACAGCTTCGAGAGAAAGGTTGGGCGCGCCCAGAGAGAGGTTCAGAAAAAGGAGGTATAAAATGATGAGAACGATAGAGAGAGAGAGAGAGAGAGAAAAAGAGAACTTCAACTTACTTCTAGGTACGGCACGCAGTCATGGAAAGGGTAATCCCTGACGGTCCTGTCTTCCAAGAGGAACTTTCCTGCCCTTCCATCGCATGGTGGCAAGAACAGCCCATAGTTGAACGCCTGCGGCAGAGGCTGAAACAATCATTTCAAAATCGAATTCACACCGTCGCAGAGAATGTTTGCACCACTTAAGCGCCACTTGTTTTTCGAGATATTTGAGCAATTTAGCAATCAAAACAAAACGAACAAGAGTACGGTAAATTACCTGAGGCAAGGCAGCCAGAAGCTTCCGTTTCACGTCCCAGATGAAGTCATCGTTCAACACGGTTAGACACTTCTGAAAACAAAATACGTTATACTTGTGTATTCTTCTTTGTTACACAATTATATTATGTGGACGTTGTCTCCACAACATGAATTGAACCCAAACTTTTGAAGTCAATGCCATAACATTTTCGAATGAAACGACTTCTGTCAGTTAGCGTCTGGTGCGTTTTCTTAGGTAAACCCAAAACAGCAACAGTGACGAGGTGTTTCGCGTCGTGTCTTGTAGCAGCGGTTTTCAAAGACAGATCAACCATATGGATTTTCAATAATTTGTGCGGGAACCCAAACATTTTCTGACTACACCGGTCAATTTGGGACGGGCAATTATGCAGTTATGTCGTTTTCACATAATATCTGAAATTTATGATGCAAGGTTAGTTTTCTATTCAAAAATATGTTTTCAAAAAAAAACAAGTTAATGATGATTACGTGGATTTCCTCGCCCGATGCCTCTATCATTTTAAACGTAAGCAGCGGTTTCCCACTGCCCACTCCTATGAAATGCCTTCTTTTATTAGCCATGACATAATCTTCTCAACACAAAATGAGGTTTGCCATGAATGTTGGACATATATGTACCCTAAACTGTGATTTTCACGTTTTTACTGACTACCATTACATACGCATTTTCAAATTCTTTAATGCAAATAAATCGCTTTTCTTTTTTTCTTATAAACTGTTCTTAATGTTTTAATGTGAACTTACGCGGACTTGAAGCTCAGGAACGAATATCTGAATATTGATGGAATCGTCGTCGGAATCCATCATGACATGGCCACAGAAGCCGCTGAAAACGACTGTTTATAAAAACAATAGGAAATACAAAAAAAGATGTTTGTTTCGAAATGTGAAAAGAAAAGTAGTATAGCCACAGACAGCAGTTGAATGGAATTGAAAATCGATGCGAAGTCAGATGGAAATTTGTCGTCGTCTGCGGGAAAATGAAGGAAATGTAAGATTTCGGAAATTCCGAGGCAAACCGAACTAGTAACCAGTGAAATCGGGTGGAAACCACTGCGGCGCCGTCGTCCTAACAACGGACGGCCGAAAACAAGGCACTTGCGATAAAAAGTAGCCACAGACCGTGGAAAAGAGAAAATTTTTCTCATCTGTCTTATTCGCACGCTCTCTCTCTCTCTTCATCTTACTTTCCCTCCCTCTCATTAAAGATCTAGTCTCTCCTCCAATCGAGAGTGCGTTGAATGAAAGTGAAAAGGGAAGGTCGTCGTCGATAGATCATAGAAACGAGGTGCAGGAGGGTAATAAAAGTGCGAAGTGGTTCACTAACGACGAGGGGACCGGCTGCGGGGAGACGACTGTTTTCGGACGAATGGCTGCAGGAGGCGATAAAGGAAGAAAGGAGCAAACATGACTCAGACGCATAAACAGCGAAGACGTTCCTCACAGGAATCCGGGCTACGTCACAAATTCACACGCCCACCGAATCCCAGACAGATACGTCTCTGTTAAAAACCGAGATTTACAGACGGACTATATGTGATAAGAACGATAGAATAAAAGAATAAGTTGGCTTCTTCTGTACCGAATACAAAGCTTAGTAAGGTGTTTTATGGAAAAAACACTTAAATCTGTACTTGGCTGCGTCTGGTGTCCGTTTACACTCAAGTCCAACGATCCCTCATAAAAGAGTAATAAAGTTTTTTCTCAAAGAAATGTTTGTTTTGGGTATAAGTGAGAAGGGAACGACGGAGAACGGCTGGATTTGGGGACAAGAGTGCGTAATTGGCTAAGATTTGAGGTACTCGCCGCCGAACCAGAATCCCTCCTTCCCTCTTTGATAAGCAGAGTGAGGCAACGGGTTTGTAAGGGGAAGCAAAGGACGAAAACAGCGATGAGAAGCCGTGATAGGGCCAAGAACAGCGTGACGGTAGATGGACAGACAGATAGCCGGCGACGGCGAGTTTTCCGAGAAAAAGGTCTTCCAGAGAAACACACAATAGCTTTTAAAGTATTTTGTTTAAGAGATGAAATTGTATTTGAAGAGCTTTGACGGGGTCAAGAGGGAATCAATGTCCGTGCGTCGCCGCCGGTGGCGGGGAACGGACGACGGCAAACAGAAGGGAACCGGACGACGGCAGGAAGCGGAATGGTTAAGCGGAAACGGAAACACGCAGACGCAAATGAAGTCCGGCACAGTTTTTCAACTAAAAACGACTCAAAAACGGATGTCTCGTCGGATTTTTCAAGAAATGTTAATCTTGATTTAGATGGACAATTTACGATTCTTCAACGTTTTTAAAAGAACACTAAGGGAATTAACTCGCAACTTTACAGGATTTAAGGAGAAAGGAGAATCAGCTGATAAAAACTCTTGTTAATCTCATGTTCCTCATATCACATTTTCGAGTTATTTGGAATCTATTTCTTCAAAATATGCCGACCATTCGAAGCCTGGGCGGATGATCAGTACGGTCTGCGTATCCGGTGTTTATATATATCACACGCTTTCACTCATATTGTAGTTCCCCAAACGCACCCGGTTAAAGGAAGAGGCCCACGTAAAATGAAGAGGGGCCTGTCCATGTTAAGCGTAAAACTCTACAATTCACCATAGAAAATGACCCACTCTCACCTACGTCCCGTCATGGACAGGTCCATTTTCATTTTCGTGGGCCTCTGCCTTTAAAGACGCTAGGCTTCAAAAACGAAAGGCAAGGCAAAGAGTTGTAAATCTCGGCAAAGAGAAGGCTCTTGAGGATGCGCAATCAGAGGGCGACCCATTAGCCGAGTGGGGATGAATTGTCCTCATCGCCATTAACACGCTTGGGACCAGCGAATGACATTCGCACCAACCGGCTGGCGAGCCGCACCCGCGAGCTGACAGCCGACGGTCAATAGCGACCGTGAACCGTCTGTTTACCGCCGGAAATTCGAGGATTTCGGCTTTTTCGGTAGCACAACGAGGGCTAACCAATTATTGAAATAGGCCCTACAAAGACTTACGCTCTTCAAAAGTTTCTAAAGACAGATATAGGTAGAGAGATTGAGAGTAGGAGTGAAAGCATCCGAAGACTGTGGTATACTTGCTACTCTAAGCAGGAACAATCAGGAAAAGTGCTGGGGATTGGAGATAAACGGAATGAAACGGATAAATAGGTGAGATCAGCTGAGGTACGGTAGATTAACATAACACTCGGATAATTTGATTGAAGCGAGATTTTCGCTACGCAGAAACGATAGATCACGTGTTCAACATTTCAAAAGTAGAAAAGTGTATATTCAGCGTCGATTAGGAAAAATGTTTCTAAAACTGCAGTATCAAGGTTTGACATTGAGCTCAGTCTTTTCTCCTTATCTCAGGATGAGCACAGTGTTTCTGCGTGGGTGAATCATTTCCGAATAACATTAAATCTGAGATTTTAACCATTCATCGGAAACAAAACAAAAGAAAAGTGAAAACAGAGTAAATGGAGAGAGACAGAAGAAGATGTAGTCTGAAATTTGGCATGGAATCTCACCGCGTTGATCAGTGATCAAAAGAGATATCACGCTGAATAAAAAGCCGCTGAGAAAAGAGAGCGCATAAGGTTGGTTAATGTTTTGATTTCTCTCATTGGCGCTCGATTTGTATATCAAAAGTAAACGATATTCCTTTGTAAACTAACGATGAACCTCGAGAAACGGATTCTCATCTCCTGTGAAAGGTCTTTAAAGCTGATGCATTTGTGTTTGTCCCCGGTCCAAAATAAGTTTGCAAATTCGTGTATTCTTTAAAAAATAGTGGTCAGCTGTTCCCGTACGAATGGTTTCCGTTTGGGTGTGGTGGTTGTGTAAAAAGCGGCCGAAGGCAGATTGCAACACGGGATTCGACTGGTTCCCACGATCGGGCGGATTAGTGCTGGAATCAGATCAGAAAACAATCGTCGGCCACAAAAGACAAACAAAGCGACGAGTAGCCGCCATGCGCCTCCTGGCTGGACCTTGGCCGTTTTCCACTCAACCTTTGTCAAATGGCAAACGAAATGAAGATGGAGTCATTGCCAAGGACTGAGGGAATTGGGAAAAAGCAGGGACAATTGGTAACGGCAGGATCGATGGGTTTTGTGGCGTCCGCTGACCTCGTCCTTATCGCTCTCATCTCAAAACTCGCACACGCCAGTCACCGAGGGCCCGCGAGGTTTTTGCGACTGCGCGGTGATTACGAGGAGGAATCAGGGGAGAATCAGCACAGCAAAGACGTGTACGTCGTGTAATAAGGAAATTGCACATGATTTCTTTTGACGTTCACCTCGTCAGATATGGGTATCCGCGCAAATATTGTAGTCATTTTTAGAGGAGCTTTTGCATGTTCTTTTGTCAACTTGCTGTTTTTATATTGCAGATGCCGTGTATATTCTGCCCTGGACACATTGAAGTTGTTGGCATGAGCCACTTGAAAATCAAAAGCTCAGTTCAAATCTATTTAATCAAGCCTAGACTTTCCACGAGGGTTTAATGGTCCCGTGTGGAAAATTTGTATCTACGCCTCCTCGAGTCATACGTTATCTCGCTGAGTTTTGACACTAGGACCTCATCACGCTCTCCTCATTTGCTGACTGGAAACGCCGTTTCACGTAACAATTGTTACCAGTAGATTTGCTTGAACGTGGGTAATTTGAGTGAGAGAGTATTCGAATCTCCTGGGCACTTATTTTCACTTGAACGCGAAATGCCCTTTTCGGTGACAAGGTAATTGAGGGCGGTTGCAACAGCAATTGGCAGTTCTCCAAATATGTTGCTGTTAGTATTCGTTTAATGGGGTAAGCTTATGATGCACCATAACATATAAAGAAATTCAAAGATGTTATGTGACATGCCTCGAATAACTCAGACAACCCTTAAACGCTGCACGAAAGTCATCCTGAACATCTAACTTTCATTGGAATATGTGACTGTAATCGCCTTCATTCGTAAACGGCTTCTTACGTGAAAATTCATAAAGATAGCATTTCGGTTCCGACTAACTATGTCACTGTCAGGTAGAATTTTCGTCATCCTTGGTTAGCTTAGTTGAAGGGCGTACCAGTGCGTTTACCGTTAAGGATACGGTTCTACGTTGCTCCCCAGTAACACAGTTCAGTGTGAACCCCATATTCACAGCTTGTTATTAAACAAACGCAGTGAGATGCCCTGTCACATTCACCGTAAACTCTAAATGGGTATCCTACTTGATACGGGTTTAGGTGGCGTAAAGTGCGTGTAAAGACGGCCGTTGGATGGGCTCCCAGCGTGTGCTGTTTACTGTGGCTGAAGAAGTGCCCCGACGGCTTTTTCCGCGCGTCCCGTAATGAGGCGACGCGGCCCTCGTCTATCCACATTTATCAGATATGCAAAAAGATGGACGGAAACACTGGCACTGAATAGTAGACTGGCACAGAACATCTGGGAGTCAACGGGGACAAATTGAGGAACAGAAAGTGGAACTGGGGATCAGGTTCAGTTCATCTAGGGTTGAAACGAAAATGCCCTTCGAAGCGTTAGAGCTTGCAATTTTGAATATCCAAGAAACTAAACCCAGCTTGAAGAAGATGAGAGAGCAATTGATAGGAGAAAATCAAAGAAACGTAAAGAAAAGTCAGTTAGGCTTGACTCAATTCAGTAGGGGCAACAAGAATAATGGAGAGATCGACTCAACCCTCGCCAAGTGAAACAGCTTTGAGGGGATAGACATCAGGATAGGATGATTGAAGACTTCAAAAATGCATTTTGGCGCTTTTTCTCCGGTTTAACAATTTTGAAAGATGTCTCGTTGAAACAGTAACTTGGTGAGGTAATGTAAAACACCTATGGTGCCAAAAGATGTAAAAAGTGCCTCTGAATGCACAATAATCGAAAGGAGGAACGAGTCCGGGATGATTTGATTAGGACATAAGCAGGGAAACATTAGAAGGTGCGCAGAACCTGCTGGCGCGGAGGGGAAAATCCGAG
>LNBV01002129.1:0-10174 GCA_001513535.1 Oscheius sp. TEL-2014 | reverse complement strand
AAACTTAGAAAGTATATATTTTACTCTTGAATACTAAAACTACATTTGTCTAACCTAAAAATTGCATTTGGGATCCAAAGTCCTAGGTCTGAGAGGTTGAAATAATGGCATTAATCTTTTCGAAATTTTCGGTAAGCCAAAAATTCTAAATGTAAAGCGAAAACTGAAAATTTTGCTTCACATTCAGGATTGTAGGTTTAGAAGTGATGCAATCGTCATCTACCGTAACTTTTTTATATTTTTTATGACTGTGATCTGCAGTAGCCTGCTACAGAGTCAGCTATCAGTCCGGAACTCGAAACATTCACTGCGTCAGAAGTTTACCGTTTAACACAGGGTGTGGCCGTCGCTATCTTTCCTCATCACCTATCGTCATTTAATGAATCCATAAATTTAGCCCTTAGGAAATCAATAACGACCCAAATAGAATCGTAAAGGCGAAACTGCAATAAGATAACTAACGCTCGCTAAATTGTGAAAGGTCATTTTCTTCTCAAAATCAAAAATTGTAGTTTATCCCTACATCACAAATCTTGAGCATTTTTAAAAATCCACGCCCTGTATCCGTCAGCATCAGATAAGACCGATTGTAAACTTTTACGAGGCGCTCGTCGCCTTTCTTTGAAGTATAGTCGTCGCATTGATCTAGTGATAAGAACATGAAACAATAATCATATATATTTATTTCTGGAAATCTTTGCACATATTCGGACGATGCGGGAGATTATTGGTTCACTTGTCCTTCGTTCACTGAAAAGAAGAAGTTTTCAAACGAAAGCTTTTGGTTCTTACTAGTACAATAGATCTGAGTGCACTGAGGGAAGTTCGTCTGAGTGCCGGTTCTCTCCCACTGGCAACCCCACCACTGAAGAGCAGGGACGTTAGAACAAGCCTTTTTGAAGACGGCCTGGACACAATTCTTCGCAATGTCAACAAATCTAAATGAATCTTTCATAAACTTCAAAATGACACCTACCCGCAGATCAACGCAGGGTCGTTACCGCTGGCCTTGATGTTGGCGTAAAATGCAGTGTCACACTTTTGAAGATCGGCCATGTTGTTTTTAAAGACCTGCACACCGCAAGCTTCATTGTTGGCGAATTCTAAAAGTTGGGTTAACCGTTGTATCAATTATAAACTAACGGGGGAATCCAGAAGCACAAACAAAGTCGTTTTGGTTAAAGATCTTGGTGTATCCATAGGCTTGTTCCAAGGTAATACCCGTAGCAGTACTAAAACGATTAATTTAAGAAAAGTGGACAAAACGTTACCCGTTGGCGTCGGCGAGAAGGCCAAGAGGGTCGTTAGCGCAGTTCATGTAGCCATTGGGGGTGCTAAATGTAAAGTGCTCGTAGCAGTTTTAACAACACAACAATGACAATGATTTCAGCCTTGCGAAATCATATTACAAATCAAAGGAAGGCAACTGCAAAAAAAAAAGTCACCTAAAACAGTTCTTGTATTGCTTAAAGGCATCGCAGGTAATCCTTTGGCCTTCAGCTCCTTTCAGAGCCCAAACTTGCTGAAGCTGCTGAGTGATGTCTTGATACTGCTGGATTCCTAGTGTTCCTAAACCATTTTTGTTACTTTTCACCAAACATTTTCGGAACTTACGATCAATGCCAGCGTTGTCGTTGAACTGAGCCTGGCATTTCTGTTGCTCTTCAGCGTTGCAAGCGATGTACTGGTACCTCGGGTCCGTCGCAGCCGATGCGAGGCCTGAAATAAACATGAAACCCTTAAAAGAAAACATAATCCTTCTTTTTGACGTATTTCATCTACCGTGGCTAAAGCTCAGAGTACTTGCTAATAGGTGCAATTTCCGGCTCTTGACGCATGCATGAGTAAACGTTGAAAAAAGATGGATTTTGCAGAAACAATATTTGTTTATTTTTATAATTTAGTCAAGGATAGCATTTTGGCAAAGGAACATACTACATGAAAAACGACCTGGGCAACGCTGCTGGGTGTTCGCAAAGATGTTTCGCAATTTGCAAACATACCGTAACTAAAATTCACTTTAAGAAAGCATAATCTTTTTGTAAAATGTTACAGCAGTGGTAAAATAGCGTAAGCCTAAAACCAGTTAACTCTACACCGCTGCGCAAAACTGGCGTTGGTTTTTTGACAACAATTTTCGTTACTGGTTGAATGTTTGTGAATAAGATATTTTCCTTCTTAGGAATTGACTGAAACAACAAGTTAATTACTTGCTTTTGTTATTTTGACTCAAAGACGTCAATAATACTTAGAATTGATCTCACCAGCAAGAGCCAATAGTGAGAGAGCCAGCATCGAGCCGAAACAGCGTCGGGCGTGCACCAACGCTTTATCACCAGATAGTAATAAATGGCTTTATGGCCACATTGCTTCCCCAGGACACTGGTATCAATGTGATTCGATTCTTCAATTTCCATAAAAGTACTTATTATTCACAGGGAAACGTCGGTTCTTGACGCTTTTGGTTTGAGAGGGGTGCTAAATACAATAACCGATGAACTTTATTTATCCACATTGCGATACTTGAGATTGATGAGAACAGAGCACCTTTTCGTAGGTACACTCAATCGAATTTTTTTCTCTTTTTCAAGACTAGGAATTCATGTATGGATCACGGAGGAAAACGGAATTTGCTCGAATAATAACTCTCCTTTGAACGAAAAACGGTGTCAGCAGTTTGGTTTGGCCATAATATAAAATTGAAGCGAACCATACCTTGATGGGGTGTTTTTTGATTTTCTATAAATTTGTAGTAAATCTCTTGTTTCAAAAGTTAATTTTCCGAAGCATGCATAAACCGAAGAAATATGTAGAGTTGTAACGACAACAAATTGATTTTCAGGGCAAAGATTTTCAAAAAACCCTTCATACAAATTCAGTTTTAGCTCAAATGAAATAATTTTCCTCGGTGTAGCTCTTGAATGTAACGCTAAATCCGTAAACAAAAACCAGGTGAACAAAGAAAATATCGATTGGGAATAGAAACAGTCATGGCGCAATGTGCAATCTGAAACGTGCAGCCGAAGAATTGTATATTAGAAATTCCAAGAAAAAGTTCTATTTGAAAAGGTAAATGGGAAAAGTAAGTTTCTTTTTAAATTTTGCAAACCAGAAACTTAAGTTTAACAAGAGAATGTTTATCTAATGAGGAAAACATTTAAACGAGGTGTTCTTCATAATCACTTTCCAACTCGAGCTGCATACATGTAGCCTCTTTTTCCGACTCTGGCCAAGTAAAGACGTTTCCTGAGTTCATTAGATACCCTAAAGTTTGATTTTAAAGTAAAATTACAAAAAATTGCCTCTGAGATTGATGTGGCTGTTCTTCTTGTACTGATCGCTTCCCAACACGAGGATACGGTACTAACCAAACTGCTCCATCAGGACCAGGACCTGTCCGGACAGATCGATCCATAATTGCATCTGAAGCAATTTGTTACACTCTTACTTCGATTTCTTAAAGGTTTAACTACTGAAAAGTAGTATAGTGAAAAACCACCTGAGGCTATTAGTGCTTATATCCGGCGGCAATCAGCAATTTTGTTTATGAGTCAATGTAAATACGGAAAATTCGGTAATTGCCCAGTTATCCCGTTCTTCCTCATTTGCTCAATAAAGCAGCTTTTAAACTTCTTAAAGTTTTAAGTTTTAGGTGCGTTTCAAGGTTGTTATGTTTTAAAACAGTAATTTTTAAACACAAAAACGGTAAAATTAAGGAATGACACTTTTTGAAACCCCATCATTTTGCCTTCATTAGTTTTACATAAAAACCCTTTAGTTTGCTAGGGGTTTCTCAATTGTTGCTTATTTAACCCGTGTTATTGTTAATGCCTGCTTTTCTGTGGTTATCACTTTTTCACGAATTATACTGTTCACTTACTATTTTAAAGAAATGTGTCATAGGAACAAACAGTATTTGTTTCACATTTTGCTGTTGTAGCCTAAATAGTGAAATACCATTACATTACACAGTTATTTTGAATGTAGCTCTGTAAATTCCAAGAAAAACATTCACCTTTTTATAGAAAAGTTTATAAAAAAAACATTTAAAACTTTTGCAATTTCAGGAACTTGTGAAATATTAGTGCTAAAAAGTAAGTATTTTGTGACCTTTTTTATTTCAATAAAATAGTACTCAAATGCACGATTAAAAGTGTAACAATCAAAAAACTTTAGACTCAAAAGTAATAAACGGTTGTTTTTAAAATTCGTTTTTACCACTACAATAACAAAAAACAAAAGTGGTTATGATGGAATAATTGTCCTTATGACCAAAAGGACATTGGGAATTGGATAGTTACATTTGAAGACAGAAACATTTTAAAGAAGGAATGTTAGATCACCAAGGTTAAAACTTAGTGGCAAATTGTTAGTGACAATTGTCTGACTCAATGCACTTTACACGTGTATAATATTGTAGCGTTTCCGGAATCGACTTACCTTGACTAGCAAATAAGGAGGCAGCTAGGCTTAGGATGACTGCTACCAGAAGCCCTCGCATTATAGCGATGTGAGAATGGCAACCTGGGAAGGGCGGTCTCGAGCCTCGAGTAATTTCCGCTGCCGTGATAACTCTCGATGCGCAAAATAATTGTCGTATGACAGGATGCGACACAGTCGTCAGGGTGCAGATCTGCTAGGACGAGTCCATCCAGAGGGATAATCTCCGGGAAGTAAATATTTACAATCAGGAACATTTACTTTCTCTCAAATAAGTTATGTACATTATCAAATTATCTCCTCCTCAAAGCGTTGGCCTTCTCAAGAATGGGCCTAAGGTCTCCTTTCTTCTCAAAAGCGTGGGTCTCATCAAATCCTCCTACAAAGTCACCGTCAACGAAAAGTTGAGGCACGGTTGAACGACCGGAAATCTTCTTAAGAGCGCGCTAAACCCTAAGACTTGTTAATGTATAGGGAAAAAGTTACCTGAGTTTCGGGTCCGTCCTTAGTGGTATCTAACTCGATAATCTTAATGTCGGCCAAGTCATATTTCCCCAAGAGGATCTTAATTTTCTTGCTGAAGGGACAATAGGTCTTGCTGTAAAGCATAACCTGGAATTTCTCGAATTTCTCCCGCAATCTTGTTTTCTGACCTTGTGGCTACTGATATCATACTGAACACGTGTTGTTACATCCATGTCTTTGGTGTTTTCGCGGAGGTGAACCTAAATAGAAAACTTAGTTTTAAAAAATCGGAATCAACAGAAAAAAAACATCCTGGTTAACATTGTGATTCCCATAGATCGAGTTAAAAAATTCACGAAGGGAAATATTTTTGTGTTTAGCAACATGTATCTGTTTTTAAATATAGCACTTGCATTAGTTTTTGAAACTAACTATATCAGAAAAATATTGTATACGTCATGGTATCTTTTATAAAGTCAATATGATATAGTTTTTCCTGAATTGACTGCAAAACAGACGTCATGGGCCTACAAATCATTTTACGAAGGTTTGCCCTCTGGAACTACAAAATGGAAATGAAAGTTTATTGCAAAATCTGTTTTTGTTTGTTTTTCAGAATGGATTTTAGCGTAATTATAAATAAAAGTTTCTTACGAGCGGTTTGGTACACAGTTTGGGAACGCACATTCTTTGGTACTTACAGCTGAATTTCAGTTTCGACATTAAAACTGGACTTCTGCGAGTATTTAAAATGGTAGCAATGTATTGTTGATAGAATTACTTAACCGCACAGGAACCTGCAAAACCCTATTTCCCTAAGGTTAGCTGTGCTAGAAACTTGGCCAGGAGCTATTTGAAGCCGACGAAGAAACACAACATCGTGGGATTTAATTCGAGAACTGTAATTCATTCTGACGGCTCAGGGATCAGCCCTAGAGGATAAACCGTATGCAAGTGTGTGTATCATCAAATTGACAGAAAGGCCACACCGATTTTCGGATGAGATTCGATAGGGCAGATTTAAACCATACCGTTGTATGTTTATACATTTATATTTGAACTCACCGCAACGAACAGCTGGAAGAGGAGAATGATTGAAAGAGCGGAAGCCATTTTGAAGATTCGCTGGAATTGGAACATTTATATAGCAATGCCAACAAATGCAATGACAACAAATGAGACAAGAAAGGCGATCGGAGAGACAATGCGCATGAACAATGTCACCGACGTGTACACATTGTCCGTTTCGGAACTGTTCGCTTATATTCTGAACAATGACGTCTGTGTAAAAATATAACCTAAGAAAAATCTAATTCAGGAAAGTCTCTGTGAATCTTGTGACCACTAGTCACACTTTTGATCAAGGAACATTGTAACACAACAATACGCTTGGTTCGTGAGAAAAAGGTTAATGTCTGATCAAGTATCATGGAACGAACGACTGGATTCTTGAATGGGAAAGTGAAATCTCGAAGTGATTGAAATATTACACTACGGGCGGGACTTGGCGCTGGTTAGTGAACACAAAACGCCGTATCCGGAAATGATAAAAGAGATAACTAAACAGAGAAATGCCATCGACCGAAGGGGTTTAAAACATTCCAAGGCGAAATTTTTTGTTGACATGTCTGAAAGAGACCTTGAAAAAACTTTTAAATTGGTGTGATGCTGAGAATCATTCACGAAACTGCCACCCACACATGCCGAGCGATGATTCAGGTTTTGTCTGGTTTTCGCAAAAAATTGAATTTTTCGTAACAAACGCTGAAAATATTTCTCGGCAAAAAACTATGAAAAACGACAATACAACCTTATTTATCTACTTTGGCAAACAAAATTGTTTTCTTAATATGATGGCCTTAGTATGAAAATAGCTGCGTTTATGCAGTTAAATGAACTTTTCGAACTTTGTGGTTTCAGTTTTTATGTTCAGTTACTTTGGCATCCTAATTAATGTGTTGATGTTCCGTTTGAGAACTTTGTATCCCGATACCGAAATACGAAACAGGTAGCCCTGCCAGACTTGGTGGCGCCGCAGCGATTCGAATTTCGCTTCAAGGGCGTTAATTGAAAATCAGAAAACATCAAAGAAGTTTAGAAACTGCTATGGACCGTATTTTGGAAAACAAAATCAGTCGGTTTACCTTCTCCCAAATAGTGTGAAGCACAATCTTTCACACTATCGGCACCAGTCTTACTCAAAACAGGAAACCAAATTATTAACCGAAGTATGTAGTTATTTAAAAATTAGATTATAAACGGGCCTGATGTTGTGAAAACACCTCGGTTAACAACTCCTTTTTTGAATCTCAGAAATTCAACTAAACAAAAAAGATTTTGTTACTTGTCATTTTTGCTCAATGGAATTTAAAACATGCAAACTAAGTAGCATAACGTGTTTTTCAAACCTTTTTTTATAACATAAGCGACAAAAACAACAATACAGTTTTTTAATCGAAAACAAAACGTTAACTAGACACATGACGATATTTTCGTCCAGTGTCAAACAGGATGACCAAAGATAAACAAAGATTTAACGGAAAATTATGGAATGTACCAACCAAAAATGCCATGATTTCAAATTCCACAATGCAAATAGCGGTGAAATTTGGCGAGTTCCGCTTGAACCTGTCCCTTCATGTTCCAAAGCACAAATTGTGCACTACTGCCCTATTTACAAACGGTTTCTTTGGAAGCTTCGCAAAGTGTATCTGAAACAAGGTCACTCGTTGGCGTCAGCGCCCTTCCGCCGTCCTTTTCCATCAAAAAAGAGTCGTTGTCCCAGATTTTGCTCTCATTCACCGTCCTTGGTTCTTTGTGAAACTTTATTTGAAATGCATACAATAACAACCTACAAAGTACTATAGAATCATCGTTGTGTGGTTCAACAGGCAAAGTCGGCATCTGTGATCGAAGAAAGTCAAGGACAAAGTTGCAGTAGAGAAATGAATCGTATTATGCGGATGACTCGTGAGGAACCAGAAAATTCACCCAAACAATGGTCTACAATACGCGTAAAACCTAAGACTTGTAGAATCGAATGACATCTTTGATTGGGTTCCTGCACAGGGGACACTGGCCCTGGGTGTCAGCCGTCTGTCTAGCACACGAGTAGCACATACACATGTGGCCACAGGTGTAGATCACAGAGTCAATCTTAGCCGACATGCACACCTGAAAAATAGCAATTTAAGCTTCCACTATCCCGGAGAACCATATTTGGACTTTGAACCATTTCTTTTTCAGTTCTTTAGACTTTTAACTACCTTTTAGCTAACATAAAAGGTGAAAACCTATAAACGCACAACCATGAAAAACCTGGTGGATAGCCAATATACGTGGCAGATTATGTGATTTTCTGTTTTTCCGGGTTCAAATTCTGTAGAGATGAAAGTCCTTACCGTGCACTCATCCGAAGGGTCAATGTCATCCGTTTCCATAGGAAGGGTAGCAGTAGAACCTGTTCGCGATGATGAAGTTGAAGTAGAAATAGTCGCGGGTGAAGCGTCGAGCGACATTCTGCCGATTTGAGAATCCAAGGTAGCAGCGGTTCTTGGAAGCACCGGAGGCTAAATTTATAAGTGAGCTCAAATTCAATTTGATGTGTACCGGTACAGTGGGGGCGGCAGTGATCGGCGGACTCATGTAGGGTTGGCTGGTCGGTGTTGGTGGAGGAGGCCGAGACGGAGGAGCGGGGATAGTACGGGTCTATAAAGAAAAATTGAACTGTTTAGCTCATGAATTCACAACTTTTGTTAAGTGTAACATGTATCAAATCATAAAACTTACAGTTCTAGGGGCCAGCGCTGGAGGTCTCGCTGGCGGTGGCTGACTTGGAACTTGGGAAAGTGGTGGCAAAGGAGGTCCTCCAAGAAGGTCGTCAATGGTAGGTCGAGATAACCCACTGTTAGTACGAGATGACTCGTCGTTCGAAGACCGCGATGCACTTCTCACTAAAAACAATCTTTTCTTAAGCAGCTGAACCAATCGTACAATCGACACGGAGGGCAGCGGGAACAGAAGAGCCTTCTGCCCTTCTGGGCGATGCAGCAGTGTCCCTAAAGGCAGTTGTTTTCCCCAAGATTAAGTGACAATTACCTTCTGGTCGTGGCTGGAATGGATGGCAGTGCAACTTTAGCCGGAATACTGTTGGGAGTTCTTCTGTGAGGTGATTGAGACCTTGAGGTTCCTGAAATAAGGAAGTAGGCAGCTTGAAAAACATGACAAACCGATGAGTTTGATCGATTGGGTAGAACCATAGCAGTCGAACCACATGTACAAGGGAATGCTATTGTCAACGTGAAGAACAGTGCGGGGAGCACCAGTTCCTTTTTGCATTACGACCTCGGCTGAACGATAAACATTAAAATCCATTCAGGAATTTGCATTTTAACAATCATTGTATGCAAGAAGAATAAAGGTTTAAAATCAAAAATAAAGCAAAAGACGTCCTGTACCTGTGTCAGTGATCCAGAAAGACAAAATCGTGTTGGGACCCGGCTGAAGAGCAATGTCTTGAATTCCTACCCAATATTGAGGCATCTAAATTTCTTAGTTAGAACGTAACCCCTCAGTGTCCAAACCTCCACAAGATCCCCGGAGTTGTCAGGCAGTTCCACCGTCCTCAGAGTGCTTGGGTCACAACAAGTCACACCGAAAGCAAGACCACCGTTGAACAGCTGCTGCACTTCCATCACCTTAAATAAATTTATATATGAAACATTCAACATTACAAACCTGGATAACAATTTTTTCATTGATGTTAACAGGTCGTTCTGTGAAAACATAGCCTTGCGTGTACTCCTGCATCATCCTGCAGGCGACTGATCTGTCTTGTTGCAGGACAATATGGCGACCATGGGTAGAGTGGAAACGAATGCGGTCGTAGGTACCTGAAGCTCAAGTTGCGACTTGGGTTTTAAAATTGTTTTTGTTTAACAAAGTGTTTTTGTGGGTTTTAGAGCAGAAGGATTAACCTTAATGTTGTTTTTGGAATTGAAGCACACCGCACGTTTGTCCTAGAATTAAATTAGGCAAAACGTAGTACAACCGAAAACATTGTTTTCGGCAGTAATGCAAACACGAGAAGAGAATTGAAAATAGAACGCAAAAAAAGGACAAATACCTTTCCGCTACTATTTTTATACATTGTAAAGAACGTTAGCTAGACCCGCGTATGAAGATGATTTATTGTCTTCTCTAAAAAAATATCAAAAAGTCCAAGAACAATTCTAACTTTGTGGTTTTTTTTATTCAAAACCATCAAGGA
>LNBV01001982.1:31975-57789 GCA_001513535.1 Oscheius sp. TEL-2014 | reverse complement strand
GAGAGAGAGAGAGAGAGAGAGTGAGACTCACTCCAACTCGTGGTTTGCGTAAAAGGCAGTATGAGAGATAGTGAACCGAGCGAGGCAGGTAAGCAAGAGAACCCTCTGAATACGGGGAAGAGACGACAAGGTTCGCAGCTTAGGTTTCATCTGAAGAGGATGTTTAGGGCAACTACGGTATAAACCTGGTTCCAGAGATCCCTGTGAACAGCTATGAACTTGAAGAGGGGTTCGATGCGATGGGTGGTGATACTACGCAATAGGAAACCTGAATGACAAGAAAATTGGATAAACCAAAGGGATTTACCGAATACAATGGTGGCAGAGCTACGAGTAAGAAAATCTGGAAACTCCTGGGCATCGAGACAAAAGAAGAACATAATTGGCACAGATTCGGCTGGGAAATCTGAAGAACGGCTTAATGTTAGAACAAAACAAAGAAGAAATACCGCAATTGGACATGGAGAGGAAGAGTTTGAGGGTCTTCAGGAGACGAGTAATGACGGATGGAGGAGAGGAGGGGAGGAGGAAGGGACGGAGGCGAGCCCAGAACACGGCGAAGAGAGAGACATCGACCTCACAACACGCCCAGAGGAGGCGGGAGAGAACGAGAGTCCGCACGGTGCAGGAGGGATCCAAAAGGAGAGTGGCCGCTTTGGAGAAGAAATGAGACACCAAGGAGGGCTGGCTGGCAAGGAGGCTCTCCAGATGGGAACAACCGCAGTCGACAACTGCCTTCAAAGAACGGATAATGGTGGGGGTGTGTATGTTTCGAATTTACCTTCATGCGACATCTGCTGACGATATTCCACATGAAATCAGAAGCATATTCGGCATCCGAGTGTCCGGTCATTCTCTCCATAGCGTCCTACAAGCCTTTTCAATCATTTTAATTGCCTCCAACCGTTAGAAGTTTCGCATAAATGCGATGGTTGATTCCGGCAGAGTCGAGATTCGCGTAGAGTTCAGGGAATGAGGGAACGTCATTGGACGACCGAGATCCTCCTTGAACGAGGAGCTTCTCCACAAATTCGGCCAACTGCGACGATTCTTCGGGGAGACTGGGACAAGCGATGGAATCCGGAAGGAATACGCGAGAGTTCTAATAGAATTTCGAATTCTTTAGTTCTAAAATCTCGCACCTGATCCTCAGGAATCGTTGTCTGCGAGGCGATTCTCCACTTTTCCTTGCCTTCTTCGGAGAACTCAAAACGAGAGCCGTGGTTGGAGACCACCCGACGCAGGGCTTCGTGCACGGTGTCACAGTTGAAAAGAAGGAACTCTTCTGAAAAACGCGACCATAATAAAATAGGAATTACAGTACCTTGCAGCTCCTTAGTCTCCTCCAACGTCACCAGAAGTCTAAAGGCGTCTAGACGAATCTCGTCATCGTGCCAACGCAATGCCGCCAAAAGCAGCTGCAAAGATGTTTTCCCTAGTCCTCTGTTACTCTACCTCGTCACTCTTCTCCACCTTCAGTTCTTGAGCCAACTTGACCAAACTGAGGTAAGCGCTGAGGATTCTATCCTCCAACCAGATGACGCCGTCGGATTCTGCCCAATCCCACAGGGGATCCACACAGGAAATATCCTAAAAGACTTCTGCTATTGTAAATATGAAACAACAAACCTCCGTTTCGTCGCCGTTCGGTGGCCAACAGCTACGCAAAGTCTCTTTCTGGAGGAGAGCCCATCGGGTGTTGAGCAAATGCAAAATGGAGCGAACGGCTGAGATTCCCACGGGATTTCCACCGATACGACCTAACCAGCAGCGAAGAGTATTCACACGGAGTGCACTGCAACCGAGAATGATCTATCTCTTTCTCTCTCTAAACCTCTTGGAAGAGAGAAGACACTCCGTCAACGCCTCTACGACCCTATCAAAGTATTTCTCGTTGGACAACATTCGCAGAATCATCGAAGAAGCAGCGCTGGCAACCTCCTGAAGAGAAAATGTATGAAAACAGCATAAATACCTGCTCCGAAGCCCAATTCTTGATCTGCAAGAGCCAGAAATCCATATGGGATGACTAAAACCGACATTAAAAAAAAGCTACGAGTCTACCGAAAGAACACGGTCCGTGTACAAAATACTGGCAAGGAGCAGACTTCCAGACATGTCTGATGGGAGTTCATCTACGCAAAGTTGGAGAATCTGAAGGGGCTAGATAAGAAAGAGGCTGAAACGGACCTCTGAGATGTCCTTTTCGGTGTCGAATAGCTTGGCGACCGCTTTGAGCAATTGGGTACAGTTCTCCGAGCGAACCTCGGCCATGGCGATGGCTACCCAGAAGAGGGCTCTGGAAGCAAATCAAGGGTTGAGGTAGAAAGAGAGATATAGAGATATACAGAGAAACAGAGAGTAAGAGACTCACTTTCTAAGAGAGATCAACTCCTCTTCTCCCATAAGCGCCTTCAGTTGTCCCTTGATTTTGGAAGCTCGCAAGATCAGTGAAGAGAAAAAGAGGAACTCGTCGTCCGTTGCACTAAACATGATCTCCGTGTTTCCCAAAGAAGCCGCATACCCAGTCTGAGAGTATTCCCTCTCCTTCAGCCAAATCTTTGCCACTTTCACAAAGAATTCCGGGGATTCGCCGTCGATAGCGACTGCCAAGTGCAGCCAGTCTCCGCGGCCACGCCCACTTTTGTGCAGCAGTTGGGCGGCCAGCTTACGGGACCCGATGGATCCGCCCTGAAGAGGAATTACAGGGAGTTGAGAGGGATTCTATAGGGTGATTGAGTATCACAATGCGACAGAAGGTTCTTGTAATAATTAGGAAAAGAATACACGTTGTGCACTGTCATAATTGTGGTCCCAGTTAAAGGAGTTTCCATCCGATCATTCTCGAGACTTCCCATTCCCTACCTTTGTATCCAGGACCTCTCCAGCCACTCGAATCATCCCATCGTCACAGGAGCCGTCCTTTGCCAAACGAGAACATGCCTCCTGGAACCGAAGGATCTCTCAGGTCTCTTTTCCACCCACCCTCAACCGGAGAACTACGCAGCCATCTCCCGTCACAGTCATTCTCCCACTAGAGATAGTACTTTCAACTACTGAACTGTTTGTGAATACTAGATATAACTGGAGATGTTGACCAAAAGTGTCGTAGAACAAGTAAGATAACGTTTTATTTTCTTAAAGAGTCATCGAAATAAATAAGAAACCCGTAGAAATGAGAGCGCGTCCTGTGGGAAATACAAAGAAAAACTGACAAATGACACGAATCACAACGGAAATACAGGCCGAAAACCCGCCGAGGAACGATTAAAGGGGTGCAAGGAAGGGGGAGGGCAAGGGTTGGCAAAAGCAGGTCCGGAATGAAGGGGATCGGCCCTCTGCTACCCTTGGAGAAGGAAATCCTAACGGCACCATTCAATTCGCGCTGGAACGACGCCGAAGTAGCCTGATTTCTGAGGGTATCGTCGGAGGCACCCTATGGCCCGTATGGAGACCATTTCTACTTCAGCTTCAAGAACTGTACACGACCTTGGCTGTTGGCCACCAAACAGTAGTCGCTATCCTGAAAATGAGGAATTCACAAGGTGTGTGTGTGTGTGTGCGTGTTCCCATACCTTTTTCCAGCACACAGATGACACGAATCCCTCGCCTTCCTCGTCTCCCGCGGCGTTGTCCTTCCCCACCAAATAATTACACATTGGCTCAGATATAGACTTGTAATAGAAGAAAACCCGGCTGTTTTCACTGCCTGAAGTGCGCACAATAGAAGACAGGTTTCTGAAGCACCCACCGCACATGATGTGGTCCCCGTATCCACTCAACCCGACAAAGTTCTTCTCATTCGTATGCCCTCTGAGTACGCGTAGACAACGGCCCGTCTTGACGCACCACACACGGAGGGTACTGTCAGTAGAGGCCGAGACGACCTGGTCGTCGTTGATGTAGCGAACGTAGGAGACGGCCTTGCGATGGCCCTTGAACAAATTCAACGCCTTGGCCGGGTAACGGATGTCGTACAAGTGAACATTATGGTCTGAAAAGAGGAAATCACCGGGCACGGATGAAAAACGAACCAGCTGAGCCAAAAACTAGCTCGTTTCTATTTGAGGGGCTGAAGTAGACACAGCACACGTTTACTTTTGCCTCTATCGCGCCAACGGACCGCTCGCAGTTCAGATTCCACAGTTTCACCTGAAAAACAAAAGTGTTCAAGGGCATGTTTCATTTATTAATTTAGGGTATGATCTGAACCTACCTTGGAGTCGTCGCTTCCACTGGCGATTAAGTTCGTGTCAACGTTGTTGAAGTGTACGGTCCAGCAGCGTTTCTCGTGTTCTTCGAAAGTCCTGACGATCTTTCCCTTAAAATCGCTTAATGACAGCCGTCTGTCTCTTTCCAACCTCCGCCGTGTCCCAGACTGTGACGTGGCCGTCGTAGTCGCTGCTGCACAGAATCTCCTTCTCGCTCGGATTCCAAGAAATGTTACTGAATAAAAAAGTAAAGGTCCATACAAAACAATCTAACCTTATTTTGCTCTTGCACTTGAGCTGTGTGAGAGGGTAGTGCACTCCGGTTGGGTTGTCTTTCACAGAGTCAAAGTTGAATATCTTTATTTTCTTCGTCACTCCGGCCACCACAAAACGTTCGCAGTCCTTGTCAAATTCCAGGCTAAAGTCGTATTTCTTGGAGGCTATATAATACAACCCCACCTGGATACAATAGACATCTGGGGCACCGGCTCCGCGTCGTAGTTCAGAGTGGCAATTCGCTCAACTTCTGCGTATTTGGCCACTCCAGTCATTATCTGAAGAAAAACATAGGATGGGTAAACAAGGCGGATAGGGGAAACGTCGATTCAGTTAGTAAGAAAATGCCAACCTCTCCCAAAGAGCCCAGGCGCACTTCGGAACATTGCTCTGTTGAAGTGGGAGACACTGTGGAAAGATGATCCAAGTAGAAAGTGCTGATGCTGTCACGGTGTTTCTTCACTCTCTCGAATTGCACGTCATTCTAAGGAAGGGTTCATAAGGAATAGAATGACCTAACCGGAGGGAACAGACTGAAGGACGAGTGAGACATGTTGTCCACAAGAGGAGGCAGCTGCACAGAAGAACTGCCGTTCATTCTGCTGCCGGAGAAATTCACAGAGGCTTGTTCCTTAAAACATATTTTATGAAAACATCCATAAATTTAGGTGACTACTTGAACTACGGTAAAAAAAGAGTTCAAGACGAGAAAATATAGAAAGCGGGCCGGCCCGTCCCATGCCTGTCTTGTTTTGAACAAACCTCCAGTTTCTTTCGTGTGTAGTCGAGGTCTGTGAACATAGTGTTGAGGTGTCTGTTCATCGTCTGAATTTCGTTTCTCATCTTCTTCGTCATGTCGTCCAGCATGTATTCTGAAGCCGTTCCTCTGTGGTTCCATAGTGGTCCCACCTGTCAGTCGCTTTGTGTGATCCATCTCTCTCACCGACTTTTCCCTCCTGATTTTGCCCAATTGTCTGATTATGGTATCCAACTGAGCTACATCCATCTGGTCGGCTGGCACATTGTTCACACTCAGTCCGCCTTCCTCCGAGTGTCTTGCTCCGTCGAAGACAGAATTCCCGTCTGGATCTAAGGGTTCTGGCTTTGGTTCCTTGAATACGACGGGGATGGCCTCACTAGCCTCCTAAACACACAATTCACACATAAACAGGACTAGACAGACCGCGTTGCACTGGGGACATCTGTTCCTGTTTCCCATGGCCAAAGAGAGACAACTGTTGCAGAAGAGTGCATGACAGCACGACGTCGTATGTGGATCCTTCGGACTGTCAAAGCAGATTCCGCTGAAAAATAACGAGTGGTGAGAATTTGAGACAGGAATTAGTTAGAAACGAGTGTTTGCGGCCCCAATTTCTCACCGTTCGGGCTTTATCAAACACGGAGAGAAATTCATTCTAAGGCCGAATCCACACACGATTTCAACGCGCTCAAAATATTGTACCAAATTTAGGCCAAATTATGGTTCTTTCCATGCAAATTTAGCTGGTTAAAGTAGGAATATCAGGGCGGTTCAATGGAGGCGCAATCATAAAATAGGAAGTCCGTGATTGTGAAACTTTTGCTAGCAGTGAGGTCGAACAGGTTCCAAACAATGGGCCGCCCTGTTAGCCCTGTTTGACATGGTCAAGAATACGCCGATTTGACAGCTTTGGCAAACTTTTCCACAAGCAAACGCGCAGATATAGCACGAAAATCGTACTTTTAAACATAATTTCAGCCGTAAATTGTGTTAAAGTAAAAGCAGAATTCAAATTTAGCTATCTATCTTGACGTCCTACCGTGGCGCGCCGGTGCAAACACTACTGGCAAGTCCAGTTTCTTACAGCCACGACGAAAATGAGTTGGCGAGTTAGATAATTTTAAAATTCCGACTTTACTCAATAGGTACATAGATGTAACCCTTAAGTAGCATAACGTTACATGCACCTCTTGAGACTAATCGTTAGACCTGTCTAAAGTCAATCGACTAAGACAATATGCTGTTATGGTCCGACAGCGACATAATTTCCGGTGCGGCATAGATCAGACCAGGCTGGAACCTCAACACCTCACTATTTCAACAACGGTATGTTTCGCTGTCGCTTTTCCTCGTCTGCCATTAATGGCACCTACCATTCCGTGATAGTCCTTCCTCTGTTTTCCAATGAATCCTGTGCTCCGGGTGGCTTTTTTGCTACAGGGGAATTCCCTCCCGAGTCGTCTGACTGATCTAAAAGGGATTTCGAATATGATCTTCGCATGAAGTCAAGAGGCTGAAAATAGAAAGACCCACCACCGCCGTTCTGTTGCCGATTCTGTGTCCCTGCCGACCGTTTTCTTGCAGATCTCATGTCTGTGGGGCCTGAAAGTGTGTATTTAGTACATAAAGTTCAAAACATGAGCACCATTGAAGAATAGCGTTGAGAAACCCATGGTTGTGTACCCTCAGGGGTTTCCCCATGATAAATACCAAGTGGCTAGAAATCGTTCGGTGAGAAAGTTTCTCATTGCCCTCGTAAAGCCCGTTTTAACAAAAGTAATGCAGAGATGGAAGTTTTGCGGTGAACTGAGAAATTGTCAGTCGGATTTTAGCGAGAAATGAAAGGAGAGAGTCCAGACAGGGCGAGAGACGCGGCAGTGACGCAGAGTGCTCGTCCGGTTGATTCGCTTCTGCGCTTTATTTGTTCCTTTTCCAGACCCCAATGTATACGAAGACTAAATGTATAGAACTGTCGAAATATTCAGTGGAAATAAATTCTCAAATGAACCATCATCTCTCACAGTTTGCAAAATAGGTGATTTCCCAAGAGGTGACGACGTGTTTACTTTTACCGTCCGAAAATAATCAATTGCCATGCATTGATACGTGTCTTGGTTTCAGATAAAGTATCTAATTAATCAAATAACAACGGACAAACAAACGAATGTCGAACGAGAAGAATTTCAACAAAAAAAATTAATGACAAAAATCAATGATAGTTAAAGGACTATGTTATACTGTATATTCAGAGAAGCGTCTACTTGAAAATGTCAGTTGTGTATTTATCGACTGATTTGTGAATTTATCGATTATATTTATTGTTACTCATTATTGTGTTTTAACGTTTTATTAAGTGCATTTTTCAAAATCTTTTTTCGTGTAGTAATATTCTTTCCATAACCGAATCGTTCAACATTATCTCCTAACTAACCTTAATCCGGGAAGAAAACCTCCTTTCGAAGCAAAATCCAACTAGAATTAGTTTGTTTGCGTGCGGACGGCGGTTGCTATCCAATGTTGCGATAATCCCCCTTCAAACGGAATGCCTCGGCGGCTGTTATTACGATTTAATTATTGTTTTTATCCGCCCCTCCGCTGTGCTTTCTTCCGGTAATCTCCTCTTTCATAGGTGGCTGGGACCAGGAGTTCGTTCCGATGTCCGACCCTGGCTCTTCGGGATCGGGCAGTGCCTTCCAGATGTCCTCCGTCCTGACCGGCGACTCTTCAGACGCTGAGAAACTTGCCTTACTACAACAACAATTGGGCGAGGTACGTTCAGCTAAAGCCGCAATTACCCCACCGAGAATCGCCCTTTCAATTCGGGTTTTTCTTCATCCGGGACTTGCTTATATTATGAAAAGCGTTCGTTGGGCTTTTCGGCTGGTTTTGATGTATGATTGGATATGATTCGATCAGACCTCAGTAGCGTATAAAATACTGTTGACATAAGTAGTTATCAGCCACGGCCTGAGATCTTCGACAGCCATCTGTCACGTCGAGGCCCCTTTCTACCTTCTACCTGTTGTATTTTAAACTAAATCGGAACTTTTAATTGACCCGTAATTCAATTTTGTACCCATTTTTGCGCGATCGCTCGAAAATAGGACATCCCATTAAATGTTGTAAAACATGGCTGCAAATCCCTCTTTGTTCCTAAAATACTCCCCAATTAGCGAATTAATTACGTTGACAAACAAAACACGTCTTATCGATCATTCGCCGTGCGCCTGCAGATTGATGCAGTATTGGCATGTTATTTATAGAACTCGCCGGGCGGCTATTTTTAGTTCAAGTGCCTGGGGCGGTGGGATATGCCACGACACGAGGATACAAACGCGATCTCTCTCGTTTGGGCGCATTTGCGATGCTTTAATCATGGGAAATTAAAGAGAGTGGGAGGGGAGCGAACCCTGAATTCACACTTTCACAAGCATGTCGTAGCCCGGGACACTATGCTACAATCATATATCGGTGTCCGGCATTTGTTGTAGCCACCTTTAGGAGCAAAAATGGGGTAACTTACTTTAATTTTCACCCTCGTGGGAAATTTAAACAAACCACAAAGGGGTAATTTAAATCCGCTATGAAATGACCTCCAGGGGTGATTTAATGTTTTTTTAAACGATAAGGGTGTTAAAATCAGATTCTCTAATTCTAGTTATTTCAGTTATGGTTTAATTTGCGCCAAAGTCACAGTGGTGTTACGAGATATTTTGTCACTAATTTGTGCACAAATTAGCATTCTGTCCCGAAATTGGATTTGTCAAGTCTATATTGTTTAGGCCGTGTTTTCTCAAAAATGGGGCTAGCCCTTTTCCGTTCCGATTAATGAGTGGGCGGGTTTTCGCAAAAGTTGAAGGACCTTTGCTCTTCTTTAACGATTTAGTAGTCTTTTTTTAGTCATTGAAGCAAAAACAAATGGATCTGATGTCGCACTTCGAGCGGGCGCAGCAGGCGCTGACCCTGCAGCACCTGCAGCAGTACTACCAGAGCATCGCCAATATCCAGACGACTGCTCCAGAAGCACGGGAGGAAGAGCCCTGCAACGGTAACCACTCCCCCTTTCCTCTGCAATCGCCTTTAGATCTCCAAATGTCGCTGTCGATGACGAACCTTCTGAGCAACGCCCTTCCCCAGGTCGCCTCTACGTCGAAGGAGCCCAACCACGTCTCTTCAGCCCCCCACATGCAGCCGATGAAACTCAAAGCGTAGCCCCCCATTCTGACACAGAGCATTCCTTTTTCAGTGAAATGCGGTCGCTGTCGAATCCTTCCGGATCTCAGACCATCTCCCAACATACGAAGGTACTTTCTCACTTTTAATTATTGTTGTCGCCGAATGTTTTCCCCGCTGCCCTTCTTGTTATTGTAATCTTACGAAGCGCAGTGCAATCGAATCGATGGGCGTAATTGGCGGAAGTGGCATTTTGCAGCAAAATAATAATTTCGAAAAAAAAGAATATGAGGCGATGGATATTAAAAAAATACAGATTTTGATTGAGTGGCGATTGAGTCCAGATTTTGAGGGGAAAGGTTTTGAATAGCGCTTCTTTGAACTGCTACAAAACATAGTTCCATTGTTCTCACGGTCTCACGGGGCTCTGAAAATTATGGCTACTCATTAAAACTGGCAGCCTCAATATATTTACACTGACCAGGTGTGGCCTCAACACCAAGGTTCGATTCCAGTCGGTGAACTTTATTTTTGTTTAACTGCAATTTTGTTGACTTTTGATAGAAGTAATATAAAAGAATCGTCATACTTTTTAGAAAACATTGGGTTACTTCATCTAACATTGAAAACATAAACCGAAATCTAGCTAAAGCAGCACCTAACCCTCTGAAAGATTGGATTTTTTTAAGATATTCCCCTTGAAATAAGGAAACCCGGATATATCTTCCGTAGGTGTATTAAACATTTATTTTCAGGATCGACTGAAGAACATGATAGCTCAACGTCGCGACGGCAGCCAGACGAATCTGGCAGGAACGCCTCCGACCAGCGCCATTCCTCCCATGAGTCCTCAGGTACCCCCTCTTGCGTATCTCCTCAAACCGCATTTTTAGGTGAACGTCAGTTCCCCTCACTTTGAACCATATCGCATTCCTGCTACTCTTCAACAATCGCCGCAACAAACCGCCCAACCAGCTGACTTCCAGCTGCGGAAGGTCCTTCTACCGCCGTTTCTCTGTAATTTATTTTATTCAGGTCAACAGTGAACCCAATCTGAAGATGAGGATTCGTGCGAAACTCCTCAGCAAGGGCTCCAGTCCGGTGCACAACCAGACGGCCTTCCAGTTCCCTCAGCCCGCTGGAATCAGGAGGTACCACTGCACGTATTTTCGCCTAAAACTGCCGTTTTAGAAGCGACAGTGAGAGTTCGAACGTAGTGCCGCCGGACGGCCTGATGAACTCCTCTTCGCTCGTGCCCAACCTCATAATGCCCTCGCCAAGTCTGCCCAACCTCAACGTGGCTTCCCTGGGTTCTGCCTCCCAGTTGCCCTTCGATCTCAGTTCCTTGATGGCAGCCGCCCAGCTGTCTCCTTTCCTCAGTCTTCCCAGTTTGTTAAAGGCCCAACTGGGGCTCGGATTGAACGACGAGGTGGGTTCCCAGGTGAGCTGTGCTCATTTCAACCTCAGGACGGCGTCGATCGGTTGCGGCTGGATCCACGGAATGTCATCGGTCTGTCACAGAGTCTTCCCGTCGGCGGCTACCCTTCCCTCCTCAAACAGCAATTGAGAGAGCTCGTTCTAAGAAGGAAAAGTCTTGTTAGGTAAGCCATATTGTCCCTGCTGGATATTTTTGCATTGCCAACGTCCCCCCGCAGTCATAGGAACAAATTATCTGCTTGCCACACGACCGAAAAAAAAATTAGTGAATCGATTCTGTGGACGTTACCGCGGCAATGAAAATCAAAAAAAAAAACAAAAAAAAACGGAGTCGGTAGCTAAGCCAAATGTTGGGAAATTCAGCCCTGTTACCAACTCAGCCAGCTATGGCTCTCACTCACTCCGTGTGAGCAGAAATCAGCACTCTCTCTTTGGTCCTGAAATATCCACGAAATATACTTTTTTCAGAGAGGAGCCTGAGGATGACGAGGCTCATTCCTCCTCGGCCATTTTGGACGCAGCCCGTGTGGTCTCCCTTCTCTCTTCCGCCGAGGGCAGCAACGGCCGCATTTTCCCCTCAACGGGACTTGCCTACGATTCGGCGATGGCTCGTCACGAATGCGTTTGTGGCGAAAGCAGCTCCCACGTGGAACACGGAGGCAGGGTTCAGAGCATCTGGGCGAGGTTTCAGGAGACTGGCCTCGTCAACAGGCACGGCATAAGACACCTCGCAATATCCCCCGTTTAGCTGTGAAAAGATCACGGTGAAGAAGGCTTCGTTGGATCAACTGCGCTACGTCCACACCTCCACGTACGTCACGTTCTTTGCCGTTTCGCCCACCGCCTGTCTCAAGATGGAGGCCTCTGAACTGCCGGTTAAAAGCTTCGTTCAGGTGGGAATCAGTGATTTTCTTATAATTTTTGGTTTTAGCTTCCATGTGGAGGAATTGGGATAGATTCTGACACTTATTTCAACGACAACAGCACCCAGTTGGCAGCTCGCGTGGCCACCGGCTCCTTGATCGAACTCGCGTCTCAGGTGGCCGAGGGAAGGCTGCGAAATGGATTCGCCTGCATACGACCACCCGGACATCACGCCGAAAGAGATCAGGTCAGTGTGGCTGCTTCCGAGAGTTCACTGAGACATTTAGGCCATGGGCTTCTGTTTCTTCAATAACGTTGCCATCTGTGCTCGTCATCTGCAGCTGAAGTACCCGCAACAGTGCGCACGCATCGCCATTATCGACTGGGTCAGTTTTAGACTTTTTTCTATCAGGCGTGGGCTGAAAAATGGCTCACCCCACCCTAAATTGACAGAACGTAAGGTCCTTCCACCAAATTTACCCATAATACCCATAATTTCGGACTAAAAATGGGTTTTTAAAAAGTGAGGTCTCCGGCGCACCCTCCCTCCAACCCACTTTTCCTGGGCACAAAAACCTGAAACGTTAACGCACCTTCCTTTGTAATAAAGTTTTGTGAAAGCAAGGTGTAGCCAATGACTGGTTCCTATTATCAAGTTTAATTTGTAGGATGTTCACCACGGTAACGGAACGCAGCTTTGTTTCGAAGACGATTCGAATGTGCTCTACCTGTCCTTGCATCGCCACGACAACGGAAACTTCTTCCCCGGCACTGGCGCCGTCACAGACATCGGTCAGAAGGACGGAAAGGTACCTTTTCTTCGATATTTATCCAAACCTCGATTTAAGGGTTTTTCCATCAACATTCCCTTTTCTGGCGATGTGATGCGTGACCCAGAGTACCTGGCGGCTTGGAGGGTCATAGTAGAACCGGTGTTGGAGCAGTTCCAGCCCACATTCATCCTCGTTTCTGCTGGATTCGATGCCGGCTGTAGACACGCCAACGCCCTCGGAGGGTGAGTTCTTATGATAAAGTATTACGTCTGGGTTTAGATACGAGGTCTCGTCCGCCATGTTCGGCTACATGACCCGACAGTTGATGAAGTACGCGAATGGCCGAGTTGTGCTGGCTCTGGAGGGCGGCTACGACCTAACAACCATCGCCGATGCGGCCGAGCACTGCGTTCGGGTAAGGAGAAGTCTCTTTTCGAACAACATAGCCTTCTGATTAACGCACGTATAAGTACAGATGGGGAAAATTGGCTGACAATGCTGGTTTATATAACGTGTTCCTATATGTTTTAAGCAATAGTTATTCCTCCCTTCTGGACTATTGAAAGTGGTACAACTGCACGTCCCAGCTATAAAATGAAAATGCACCTTAACAAAAAACAAAGAACATTGTCAGTGTTGAACGCAATTTACGTAAGGTTTGGATGACTGCTCACGCTACGGATCAGCAGCTATTTTCCCCGTTGCCCAATTACATGAGACTATGATTCCGTCTAATTCGATCGATTAAGGTTCTTTGCGGAGACGACGAGGACGCGGGTCGTCTGGGTTGTGTCGCTCTGGAATCCGTGCCCAACATCAGCGCACAGGAGACGATCCAAAAGGTTCGATCCTGTTTTGATGTTGAAAAGAAGTTCTTTAGGTGATAGCGATCCACAAAGGCTACTGGAATCTGACCGGACACCAAGGCCTTTCAGCCAGCGAAATGCAGTGGCGCCACATGGAGCAGCAGTTGAAGCAACTTTCGATGGACACCTCATAATCAGCCCCGTTTTAAAGAAAAACCACCTCATCTGAAGATTCGTGAAATAGCCTTCAACTAGAGAGCTTCAGTACATTTCTAGTCACATTTCGCTCTTCAGCGCCCTTTTCTTCGATTTTCACGCATTTCCCAGTCTGAGATTTGTGCCCGTTGTGATTTGTTTGTGATCTTCCTGTACCTAGACATAGTCGATGTAAAAAGAAAGTATTGTCTTATATCTATTTTGTATAAAAAAGATTTTTCTATTAAAACAATCGCATGTTTTCATCATCAGCAGGTGTTTCCAGATGGCCTTATCGATTTCAAATATTAACGTTGCAGCTGATTGAATCAGGGTTTCACTTAAAGCAACTATGGCAACGGGCCGGCCCGCTTCTCAGAATTTCTGGGCCCGCTTGATATTTAGGAATGCATCGAAATTTGACATTCACTGACATTTCACAAAAAAAAATTGCGGTTCGGGACTCCCCCAAAATTTGCCTTTGTTTACTGAAATTGCCACTAGGGATAACAATCGATATTTCCGTATTGATTTTGTTTAAATAATTTCCTGTCTTCGACTCTGCGAAAAACATTTGTGGAGGTCCCTATCACCGTTGTTTTTTCGTTGTAAACTAGGGTTTGAATGCCACGTTGCGGCCCATTCCCTCATTTTTTCGTTGCGAGTCTACCAGAGACCTTTTTAATATTGTTAGGGCCCTAGGGGCGATTCTACTATTTTTCGTGTTGCAAATTTCCCTTGAAATCAGCTTTGAAATTCGCGTACAATTACTTGTAAGCACGTGATGCGCTTATTGTGTTGTGTCATCCATTTAATTTCAGAAGAGTCGTTGGGCTGTCCGTGAAGGATGGCAGCAGCCACGTCGAAGGTAGAAACTCCCCTTTTCATACAATTTAAAAGTTTTAGTTTGATTCTCTGAGTAGAGAGGATTTGATTCGCTTCGCCAAGAAGCAGCTAATTAACAACAAGGATTCTCGAGAAGAGTTGGCCAGATTGAAGAAGGAATTGGTGCGATATTACAATAATTGTCTGTTATTGAGATTTTATTCAGGAATCGGTGGAGGAACGGGAGTCTCGGAACGCTGAACGGCTGAAGGATGTGGAAGCGGAGAATGGTCGCTATGCAAGGAGGGTGGAGGAACTGGAGACGAAGTCCTTCCTCATCGAGGTAATTCTTTTATTTTCAATTTATTTTTGTTTGTTTAGGCTTCTACGGAGGAAACGAACGTAGCCACAACCACTGAATTGGTTTTGAAGGCGAGGGTTGCTGAATTGGAAGAGGAGGCGAAGGAAATGGGTCCCCTGAAGGAGGAGGTTTGTGTTATATAATGAGTAAATAATGATTTATTAAAGAACAAACAGCTTTCCGTCAAAATCGAGGATCTGACGGCTCAGATTGATTTTCTGACGAAGGAGTTGGAAAGCAGCAGGACTGAATTCGCCGCTCTGCGGGAACAGCAGAGCACGGCTGATGTTTTCTCCCTCGAAGTCGAGGATTACGCTAGAAAGGTTGGGCTTCATTATTGTTTTCTCGCTGATTCTTGAATAAAATACACTAACGTGGTACTAAACTGGCGGTCGTTTTTTATATTTTCTTTACGGAAGTGCTAAAACTGAAGGTTTTCTAAAACATTCATGTCAGCTAAATTAAATTATAATTTTTAGGTTCGCACCCTTGAAAAAGATCTGGCCAGCGCCAAATTGACCACTGGAGTCCACGAAGCGGAAATCGCCACTCTGAAGACACAGCTGGACGAAGCTCGGTATGTTTGTCACAAAGTCGTTCATTGCTATATACAAAATCCCCTTTGTTGTCAAAAATAGACACAAAAAATACTTAGTCCGCCAGAAATATCGACGGGAAGAAAGAGGTACCGTTTAGAAATGGAGCGTGCAGCGTTGTTTCGTGAAATCTAATCCTTTTTAATTTGTTTTGTTTAGTGCGTCGTATTCGTCGATCGAGGAGGAAAAGAACAAATTCCAGCAGGATGCCCAGGAAACGCGCCAAGGATTCTACGGTAGGCCTGGAGAAGAATTTCAGTTAATTGATTTTAGAATCCCAATTGGTGATTTCGCAGCTGAAAGCAGAAGTTTCATCGCTGAATGAACAGCTGAACGGACTTCTGGAGAATCAGGGGAGCGAGAGACTCGGCCTAGGCAGGGAGATCACGGCCAGTCAGCAGAGAATCACGGCGTAAGGGTGGGGTTAATAGGAAATACGGTCAATTTCAGTCTGGAAGAGGTGAGCGAGGCTCTGAAGGAAGAGAACGACCGGCTGAAAACGGAGACGGCGGCTGCCGAAAGCAGGGCCAGGGACATCGAGACTGAGTTCGAAAGCTTCAAGGTGGGATTCCTGGTTTTTCCAGTGACATTGGTATTTTGAAGTTAAGTAAGTTGCGGCTTTTTAACTCTCCAGTGCAGTTTTCGCGGTAAGTCGTAAAACAAAGGGTCCGCTTAATGGAAACTCTCGCAAAATAGATCCCCGCTGCGAGTTACCCATGTATTGATATTCGGTATTAAAAAAGAGGTTTCAGTCTCGCGCTCGTTTCGTTTTGCAACAGAAGGCGACTACGGCTGGTGAGGACGAAGCGGCGAAGAACAAGAGCGAAGAGTTGGAGGCTACGGTAGCCAGTCTCAATGATACGGTAGAGCAGTTGAAGTAGGTGACTTGGAATGGTGCTGATGGAGGAATTGTTTAGGAAGGATGTGGCTGGAAAGCACGACGAGTGCGAGAAACAGAAGGAGAAGGCGGTCGAGGCTGCAGCTGAATTGGAGCGGAAGCGACGCGAGGTGGAGGAACTGCAGACATCTCTCAGTTCTACGTATGAGATGATTACTAAAGAAAAATGTGCATGATTTTCAGTATGGACGAGCTTCGTTCGTACAGGAACAGGTTCGAGACGGTGGTTTCTCAGCTGACGGAGACCAGACAGCGGCTGGAAGCAGCGGACAGCCAGAAAAGCGACTGTCGCCAGGAAACCCTCAAGGTTTCTCCGTCTTTTGACAACTTTATTCCCCTTTTCTAGGCTGAGGCCGTTCTGAACTTCGAACGCAATCGCTTCGAAGAGGCGTTGGAGACTGTGCAGAAGCAGTTGAACGAGGAGAGAAAGCGACGCGAGGAGCTCAGTTCGCAGCTCGATGAGTCCCGCCGCGCACAGAAGACCATCCGTGTGCCACCCGTCGCGGCCGTTCAGCCTCAAATTTGGTAGGGAATTGTTTCTAGCATGTTGATTATATTGATTCAGCGAATTCGACTTTGTCAGTGACCAGAGAAAGTCGAGTCCTGAACACACGTTCCAGCCGACGCAGGAGGTATTTCTGCTCTGAGATAATTTCATAAGAAACGGGGTTTAGGACAGATCTCTGGAGGATGTGCTGTTCGGAGAGGAGAATTTGGGCGATCTGATGAAGATGCCAACGGTGGAGAGCATTCCGGAGCTCATGGAGGAGGTGGCCCGGCTGCGGAAACAGGCCGAACACACCACGTCCCTCCTCAATGAGAGCGAGGCCGCCAACGGCAGACTCACTGAGCAGGTGGGATGGAGACTTTTAACGAAAGTTGAATGAGGATTTTAGTAGTCTCCTTAAATAATAGTTATATTTTCAGAGCCGTTGCCTGAAAGAGGAAATCCGTCGTTTGGAGCGAAACGAGGAGAGGAAGAGTCATCTGGAGAACATCGAGTACCTGAAGAACGTCATTGTCAAGGTCTCGGTATCCTCATTCTTCTTTAACCTCCTTTTATAGTTCCTCACTCCTGAGAAAGTGGCGGCGGAGAAGGCTCAGCTGATTCCCATCCTCAATACGATGCTCCGTCTCTCCGAAGATGAGCTCCAGATCCTCCAGCGTGCCGCCGAGACTCGTAAGACCCCCTCTTGCCCTGTCAAAATTTCGCTTTCAGACCCCGGCATGTCGGATCCTTCGAATGCGTCGTGGGGTTCGTACTTCAAGTGGGGCGGCATGGCCTGACCGTCTTTCCATAATAACCAAGAATCAGGGCCCACTCGGCCCTGCCTAACTCGCCTTTTAACCCTGGGTCTCTTGTCTGTGATCGTTTCTTTCGGTGTGTACATAGCCGTGTTTTAAATCTTTTATTAAATCTCAATTACAACATAACGTGTGTGGAGGAGGGTTAGAAATGCGAAAACAACTACTAGGGGAGGGGAGGGTGTACAGGAGGGTGCGCGGTCGAGCTGCTGGGTCCCGTCGCGAATGAGAAAAGACGATGGAATTATCGAGAAAGAAGACGAGTACAGATTGCATAAACAACATCATCACAATAGATGGGGGAGAACGGGGCTGCTTCGAGGAGGCGGTCGAATAAAACTCTTTCACATACCACAAATACTTGCGAGAAAATGCAGGCGGGGGCGCCGTCGAAAAGTTACCCTACTCATAATAATGTTGAGAAAATCCTAGACGATCGAGGTCACGGGAGGGCGGCCGAAGGCTGCCCGCGGGCGGGGACCGGGTGCTATGATTTGTGGCGAGAAAGCTCGTTAAATGACTGCACGGCGAATCATAGCACCGCGAAAACAATGAGAAAAGTGAGCAGATTGGACTGGCCGCCGGGCGGCTGCCGCATAACAAGCTGTCGGTGGCGGAGTCTAACTAGGACCTACGGAGGCGCCGCCGTCTATCGGCTGCTGGTCTTCTTCTCGGCCGGCTTGTCCTCGACGAACAGCTCAAAGTGCACCAGACCCAGACGGGAGGTGATGTCGTGCTCGATGTTCAAAGCGTACGCACGGCACTCGACCAGCACCAGCTTGTTGCGGGGCAGAGACTTGAACTTGACCATGGCCTGAAAGGGAGGGTAATGCAGGAAAAAGAGGGAAACTCACGATGGGCTGCTGATAGTTGTCGACGTAGGTGTACGGGTAGTAGCGGCCGTCGATTCCCTCGTTGGGAATGTACTGCACGGCTCCGATGTTCTCCTTGTCGGCGTCGTTCTGGAAACGGAATGGGGAGTTGAGATCAAAAACATAAAATGTTCCTGGTACGCTTTGTAAAATTTATACATTAGCTCGTAGTATCTACCAAAATAAACAAGATATGCAGCGATATTAACCAAAGTATTGCGATTCGCCATATATGCCATGGGATGTAAATAAAATGCTAGAGTGCGCTTTTCATTTGTTATTAACTAACCCAACCGGATTAATGCTAAGGTCAGAAAATAGAAAGCTCCCGGAGAAACGCAAAATTGCGTTCCCGGCCTCCTAAATAAAGCAAAATAAGATATGTAAAAAACGTACAGCTCCGTCGCAGTGGAGGGCGATGGATCCGTTCTGGTAGCGCTCCTTAACCTGCTCGGGCACAGAGTCGGCGGCGTAGTCGACAGGCTGCCATCCGATCAGACGGTTCAGCGACAAGATGACACAGGGCTGCAAATGGTTACAGTACCCATTGAAACTCTCAAAACTCACGCTTCCGCTCTTGAAACCGTAGGAGGTTTTGCTGGCACATCCATGTTGTTCGAACACGTCGAGGGCGAAGCGGCAGGGCTGAAATCGTCACGGTTTCTCCCCCAATCCCTTTAAAACTTGCCTTGGCGGGGGTTTCGCCGGAGAGAGCTTCGTTGGTTTCGTCTCCAGAGCAGACGCGGGTTCCCTCGGAAGAGGAGTAGCGGCTCAAGTACTCGTCAATCTAAAGCTCAGGGTAACTGTGCCGCTATGCGGTCCCACCTGCTTCACGTAGGGCTCGGCAGTGCTCAGATCCCTGAGGTTGTACTTGATCAGCGTGGAATCCGGGTTCTCCTTCAACCACGGCTGGTAGCCGACGCCTAAAGTCCAACGCCATTTATGGTGATAATAAAAACGCTATCTTAATTCGCGTGGCGTCATCCACCGCAAGAACCGGATGTTACGGCGTTGCACAAGAGATTAGATTTGCAGAAAGTCGAAAAAATAGAGCAGAGGCATTCCCTTGCTTATTTTGATTTCCCTTCGTTCCGGTGTTCCGCCGTACAACTATTCCGTAAACAAGCGAGGCGGCGGGCACCGTCTCGTATGCATCACAAACACTCGAGTTTTTGGCTGTTTTGTCTCTCGCCGACCGGGACACAGATACGACACCCGGGGAGCACACATAAAAAAGTACAGGAATTATCGGTAACCCCTCTCCCGTAATAAGCGATGGAAGCCATTCGAAAAAGGCAATAAACGCTGGAATTAGGAGAGAAGTGACGTGGTCAAGATAAGAAATTTCAAAGCTCAAAAGCCAGAGTTATGAGGGATCAAACTACAACTGTGGAAAACAATATAGTTGGTCCAAATGTAGGAATGCCGACCTGGTAAAGGAAAGGGCCGGTCCCGAAATTGGAACCTTACCATCCCTCACATTTGCCTATTTGATCTAGCTTTTTTTTCTCTCCAAGATGTTGTTCATCGGTTTTAAAAAAATGACCTAAGACAGTCCTTTAAGGTCATTAACATACTCGTCGCCTTTTTGCTCAACCTTTGGAAAGTGCAAGGGCGGTTTTCCCTGCGCCAAAGAGCCCCGTCATCCCTGAGGCTGTGTTCTTGCCGCCGTATTCAAATCCCCGTTGTTCCCGCCGTCTACTCTCTTCAAAGACGCATTTCGCGTATCAAAAAGCCAGCGACAAAAGTGCGTGTGCGCAGCGGATCGTGCGAATTAGCGCCACACGGCCCCAGAGGCCCCTCCGCGCATCCGCAGTAATCAATGTGCGTGTATGCGACATCTCGGAATGTCGTTGGGAAGTCACTGATTGCGTTTTATCAACCAAGGCAGCAGCGGCTGCTGAATTTATTTGATATCCGCTCAAAGCAAACAGTGCTCGAGGAGGCAACATAACAAATAGAAGTCACCCCAGCGACAGCCGGGTGGCACTAATGGAAATGAACTCACAGCGTAAACCAGGGGCTACCGAAGTGCCGTGGAACTCCAATTATATCTTTCTGTGGCCAGCTGATGCTACCGTGGAAGACCACAGGACAGACAGTCGGATGTCAGTTACAACATACAGCCAAGACAGCCGGGTGGCACTAGCGACACAGAGGCCACAATGAAGACAACCACGGGCCACAGGGGCAACAGCCGGGTGTCAGCAGCTGACAGATGCCACCGGAGCGACAGCCGGGTGTCAGCAGAGGGCATCGACCGCAGCCTGACCGGTCACCGATCACACAACCATTAAAGGTCGTTTCCAGGTGAACGATTGTTGCGCGGATCAACCGAATCAAACGGACGCCGCTGTTTCGGTGGTGGAAATTGCGGGCCGGGCGGGCTTTTCCCATCAACTGGTAGCTCTTTTGCAAGTGTCGATTTGACCTGTCGAGGCGGCAGGAGCTCACATTTCTACTCGGGTGTTTGCCCTGATTCCACATGCTGTGGACTTCGACAAATAGAGAGGACCCCAGACGACGGATGCGCGAGTAATCGGGATGCTCTCTGCGCTGCCGACTACGTCACGGAATGAGGAGCAGATCAATTAGGAACATAGATCACGGACGGGAAATAAACATGGCGTGAGGACAAACAGATCGACCCGCGGGTCTATTAGCGGCACCTACCGGGGTTGATGCCGATGATGGTGCCCTTGCCGTAGAAACGCGGCACCTTGGGGTCGAGGGTGTTGAGGAAAATGGCGAGACAGGCGATCCAGAAGGCGGCGAGCAGGGTATAGAAAATAATGTAGAAGCCGACAATCTGGCCTAAACAGAGCTTAAGAAAGAAAGAAAAGGGGAGACGTACACCAGGACTTGGCGGTCCTTCCGAGCACCGTTCCGCGGTCCTTGTTGTAGAGGAATTTGGAGAAAGTCTCGTCAATGTCCGATTTCTTGTTGTTTCCATTCATGAGCTAAAACGACAGGTTAGTGAGGCAGGAGGAAGGATTGCGCTAAAGTTTTGGGCGTGTCCAGATGCATTGCTGAATTAATCATCCGACACGAAATGTGCATATGCATAGAAAATGGCTGCGGCCGGGACGAGCGCCACAAACATGTCCAAAATGAGTTAGACCTTTAACGAACCTCGGTCGCGCGCCCGGCGCGAAAAAGAAAAATATTCCAGTGGAAATTCCATTTTTCCGCCCGATGACTAGCCCTTCCCTTTCGTTTTGTTGTCGTTTCGGACGTGTTTTCGTGGCCAACGAGCAGCAGATATTATCAGGCGTTCAAGGCCCACGAATTATCGCAAAAAGGTAGAACGACACGCACATTCGGCTGTTTTTCGATAGCCCCGGAATTTACTACCAGCGCAGATAAAACGGCGTGAAAAGAAAAAAAGCCGGAGGTGTTGCTTCCTGACAGCTTCTGCGAGTGCTGCCAGTCGGCTGTCTCCAATTGCTGCCAGCCGCAACTCACAGTGGTGTTCTCCTCGATGGCGTTGTTGCTCTTCGCCATGGTTGCTCGTTCGCTGCCTAGAGTGTAGAAGAGTGGAGCAGCAGCCGATTACCCAAACAGAAACGGCTCGACGGACGTGGGGCCGAGCGCCTGGAAACAAAGATTTAGAGGGAGATACGACAGAGAAACAATGGCACACAGGAGAAGCGAGAAAGAAACAATGGATACAGGAGAGATATGGATGGGGAGGAGTGCGGGGGAGGGGCGGTCGATCGATTTCGCTCATAACCGGGGACTTTTCACCGTTTCAACAGAGACTACGCCCGCGCGACAGCAGCTAATCCGATGCTTAGGTACACATTCCGGAGGGCGGCGGAGGTAATTTGGGCATTTCCAAGCCAACGGGAGTGGATAAAGTAGCGAGCAGCCGTTAAAAACAGGGGAGATGTTAAGAAATCCCAAAAAAAAATCAGAGGTTTTGGCGGAGATCCATTAGGCGGCCGTACGCATAAACGGGACATAATTGATGCCGTTAATGTTTTTTGCATTTCCTGCTGACGCAATATTCGTAAAAAGGGGTATTTTCAGCCGGGGGCCGATTGTGTCTTATCTGTTTTTATTGCGTCGTCCCCAAGCCGCTGTCCCCTCTAAGCAACGTAAGAATAACCGGGTGATAAGGCTGCAAAGGGGCACAAATGACAGTCGGCTGGCAGAGGCACGGGGTCAGCCGGCTGGCACGAGCGGTCAGCAAGTGAATGGTTGGCTGACCGTGTGCAGCTGGGGGCGTAGAGGGAGAGACGCAGACGAAGCTGTCTCGGACAGAACGGCAGCCACGATGAGTCAGGGATCGTAGGGCAGACGGGAGAACGGCTCGGGGGAGGATGATGCACGACAGAGAAACAATGGGACGACGCGAGATGGAAATAGTTGCAGAGATTGACTCAAGGCAAATACCAGGCGATCGATGGCACAATTTGACCACTGATCACGGTGGGTTCAGAAGTCATCGACGTTTCACGGCAGATTGCCGCGTAAATTTTAGTGGACATGACAACGGCCAGCTGAGATTCGCAACTCAGGTCACATCAAAACTACCGTAACTGAATTGGCGTCAACGACATAGATGCAAAAATTACGAAGACCATTTTTAACCCTCATTAAAATGCGATACGTCCAAGTTACGAATCCTATGTGGCTCGTTGTCATATACACCAAATTTTTTGCCGAAACCGTGACGGCTCCTAGTGTTTTCGAGCTAATTTCCTGCGGATTTATGTTACAACCTTTTTTTGGATACTGTGTCTGAAACTTGGACTGTAAATATCAGCCAAATAATTAGACCCGGAAACTCCGTGAGAGATAATGGTGTTTGGTGCCGATTTCCCCTGGAAATTCAAAGGTGCGAGAAAATCCACCAGCTGTTTCCCGTGGAATGAATGTCAGCAAGAAATAGCTGTTGACATGGCGTTAAAATATGTATTTTGAAATCTAAATGGATCCTGGTTCTGCAAACTGCTATTTGAAGAGGAAAGGCGCGTAAAAGTGAATGTTTGCCGTGGAATTGGAGACAGAAGGGGAAGTGGCGGGTACAAGGGAACGGGCAGGCAGAAGTTCGAAGGAGGCGATCGATCGCTTCGCGGCGGGAATCAATCTCGATCACATATTAGTGCACAAACAATCCAGGCGAAGGGTGAAATTAAGAGCGCCGCGAGCGAGACGCTCAGTCACAATTACTGGGAAGACCAGAGGTGGCCGGACCACTTGAAATCCCCCGAAAATCGGAGAAAGGACAAGTGAGAGAGGAAGTCGTTACGTCACTGGGCAGTGTGGAATCAATAAAAGCTCAACAAGCGCTGCTTGAATGCCGCCGGCTCCGCTACGAGCAACTGGCGGCTCTCCAATTTCACGAGACAGTCGGCTGGCTGTAGAAGGAGAATTTCAGAAGATTCCCGAAACGGATCACGCCCAAGGCGCCATTTCGCTAAACAGCGGACTCATTCGAGCGACCAAACGATGGGGCTTCGGCTAACAAAGCATTGCAGATTGGAACACGCCGTTGGTGCAATTTATATACGATTACAATAAAACAGGGCCTGGGGAATCGGGCCAGCAGGCCACCTATTTCCAGTCCTGAGCACAAAAAAAGCGTTCATCACACAAAAGACACCTAAGAACACCGTGTACAAAAATAAACATGGAGAAACCCCTAGGGTTTCCTCGATCGCTATGTGAGATATCCAAGTACTGTAGATCGTTTGATCAAAAATACACGTTTGCAGATTCTACATTTTCAACTTGACGAGATACCGTAAGCTGCGCCATTGGTATAATTTGTAGTATACTGTTCGTACTGTGAGGTATTATGCAAAAATGTAAATTCATTATACAGTGAGACGGGTCAGGACGTAATACATGTATGAGAAATGGCTGATAATTGAAGCTTTTCCGCAAAGGGCGGAACGTTTATCAATCAATCGCCGGAAATGCGCGATCTGTGGTCTCGAATTCCAGCTGATTTGCGATTGATACAAAAAGGAAAACTCTCTCTCACTGTAAATAGAGTTGTTTAGAGTATTACACGGTCGACCGATCATCTGACTGATGCATTTAGAGTGAAATTATTCCTTCCGGTAGTGAATGGTTCACGAGTTGTCGATTGGGTGAGATAAGAAATGTTCTTTGCTTCTAAATCGATGTGAATTCTCTTCTAAGGTACATAATACTATTGTGAATCGGGAGTACTGCGTTTTCTCGAAAATATAGCTGGGAAAACCAGGGAGTGACGTCAATACGGGCGGTGTAACAGGTGATCAATTTCGTCGGACAGGCGCTATTTAAGGATTTCCGCTTCCGTTCCCCCTGGCTAGACGTTAATCCTTGTTGCCGAATGGCTTAGAAAGGGGAAAACGTAGTGGAAAAACGAGCAAATAGCGCTCGGCCGGCGAAAGAAGCACGTAATGCAACCGTGTTCACTTATCAGAGTGCCATCTGAAGCTCATCAAACGCGATAGTGGGGCGGGCAGACTGTGTGCACAGATAACTAACTGGCTCACACTCGCAGGGCCGCTTTGTAGCCTGAGGCCTATAAAGGACTGCAAGTCACGGGTTACGACCAAAGAACCATTCGGAGAGATCTGAAGATCTGCAGAAGATCGTCGAACCAACCGTAAGAATGGCTCAACCTGAGCATCTAACGCCCATAACACGTTGATGCGAAACGTGCGAAACCATGTCAGTAATGTTTGATCTCTTCTCGAGGGGGAATCTACGAAAAGGGAGTATTCGCGCTCCTTTCATAAAGATTGTCTTTCGATGTTCTCCCAAAGACATTGATGCACTTTTGCGATTTTTAAAGTCAATCTCGAGCACTTTCCCACCCAGAAGAATAAAAGTTCAAAAGAGAACAAGTTTCGTTGTTTCATCGAGTTTTCAACAGACTCTCGATCGAGATCATATTGACTCCAACTCGTAAGAGATCGATCTGTTGTAACCCAGTGCTTTGAATTCTCGGATTTTGCCATTTGCCAATTTGCGCTCTTGTTTGCAATGACATTAACAAGGTCGCAAAAGCAAATGATCAGGCGCCTGAATTCAAGTGGATTCAGTCTGTGGCGGGACCCATTGAACTGTGGTGAACATCCACGTAAGAGAACGAAAAAACAAATGGCATGCGATTGCTTATCAGTCTTACGCCATTCTTTTGTCGCCCGTCGTAATAGGTGACAGAGTTTTCGGATACGGATGCGCTTTTGAATGAAACGTTGTAGAAGGAAGTGGGAAAAGAGAGAAAAGAAGGGATCACCTTCGAGTGTTATCATATTGACTCTGTGTACACCACAGCTGGCAGACGCCAATAACAAGACAACCCATGCAATCCGAAGACCCACAACATCTGGAAGACCACGGAGAGTTCACCTTATCAACAGACAAACAACGGCACAGAAGAATAAATCTTCTTTTTGTGCACAATATGGAGGTCCAGTTGATAACACTTTCCTGTAAACTTCTCTGAATCGAA
>LNBV01001982.1:7488-21255 GCA_001513535.1 Oscheius sp. TEL-2014 | reverse complement strand
GGTGAGCCACGCGGAACCACAGTTATTCTAAAGAGCCATGCGGAACGAATATAATTTGTAAATTTTGAACTTTTTCAGGACAGGGATTTCTTCAACTACATGATCGATATCTTCTGTGGCGAAGTGATCTCGCACCTCATGTTGCCCTCCAGAAACGTGGCACTCTACTACATAATGCTTGGAGACCTTCAGAGGTACTATTCCCGTTTTTTTTCCATTTCTCCTGATATCAGATACATAAATTCACTGCTCTCCGGCGTTCACTACAGAAAAAGCATTGAGGCAAACCCGGAACTGGGAAAGCCGTTCAACCAGCTGGCACTTAACGAAACCGGCCTCAAGGCTGTCAGGTAATATTTTTCCAAACGTTTAGAACAAACACAGTTCAGGTTCTATCTGTTGGCGGTGGCAGCAAAATTCCCCTTCCAGAGTGATAATCTGAAGAAGGCTCTGGAAGATATGGAGACTGAAAACGAGGTTGTGATGTCCGCGAGGGACGTCATCCAGCGAATGACCGTCGATTTAAAGTTGGTTCTTAGTGAACCCTGGTAAAAGAATTTCAGTCGATCGGAGCTCTTGTCCGAGATGTCTCAGCTCCTCTCGGCATTGGAGGATCTGGAGGAGGAAGAGCAGCCCTTGGCTCCCCTCGCCATTCACTCGGTCGTTGTGGCCCATCATTATTCCGCCGATCATTTCGGAGGTATTTCTTTTCATTTATGGGACCTTTCTGCCCAGCGAAGTCGTCCAGAAAGTGTACCGCAGGTCGGGTCGATTGGAAAAATTTGGTCGACCTGGTCACGTCAGACGAGCCAGCCGGCTGTCACTCACACGGCCTGGTTCGACCCCGTAGACGTTCTTTTTTGCTCACCTGGTTTTACGAAGTATCATTATATTTACATGGTTTAAACCATTCAAAATTGATTATAGCGTATCGATTGAAACAAAATTTACAAACTGAATTGGGATAAAAATACAGTAAGTGCCAGAAAATACCAGTGCACTGGTGAACTGCCCTGGGATTGCATCAATCCTTTTTTTTTCCAGACGACTGCTTCGTGGTGCCACTTCAGATGATGGCCGACATCTTCCTCTGTTTGCTCAGAACGTTCCGCGGAAATGATGATTCTGACGAGGTGATTCACATTTGACTGTTTTCATAACCATTTCCAGGGTGTTGCCGGAGGCAAAAGGCGACGTCAGCTGTCAGACAGTGAGGATTCAGAAGAAGAAGATGATGATGACGACGACAGGGGCACTACGTCTTCAGTCACTGACGAAACGCCGTCAAAGTCGAAAGTGGGGGAATCCGATAGTTTTGACAGAGTTGAATCATATAGGGCCCTGTGGCATGGCCGGTATCTCTCTGTTGCGAATGGCTGGCGGGAGTGAACAGCCGACTGGCGAAGATCAACAAGGAAACTACCCCCGTTCCCGCTTCCTTCCAGGAGGTGAACTCCTTTTTCTGAGATCTGCTAAAAAAACTATTTAGAGTCTAAGTGCGCTCACGGACAAACTGATCGAGCGGCTGAACGAACTTCTGAAGTTGCTACCTATGGGGAATGAGGAGAACTCGTCCGAGGAGACCAACTGGCTCCTGAATGGGCCTGCCGGGGAGGATAGGTGAGATAGGGAAGTTACTAAGAACATACCGTGCACAGAAACGAGACGGCCCTTCGACAGCTGGCCTACTGGGCGGAGACGATTTCATCGAGCCAAGAGTCGGACGTGGAGTACACCACGTACTTCAGAAGGAAGAGGATGGTGGCCTACTCGCTTCAGAAGAAAATGGGAATGTTGCATGTGACCAAGGAGACAAACAGTCAGGTAAGGGACATGCCCCAGGAGTGTATAGCCCCTATAACGGGTCCCAGTCCATCTATAATTGGACAGGAGTTGTTGCAGAGAGGAAGCAGCAGTTGGTTGCCTGTATTCGTCGTCCTCGACTACAGTGTCTTGGAGAAGCACCTGGGCATTCTTCGCTCCCTCTCTGCCGCCGACGTCGTCATTTCCATCGTTCCCTCCTTCGTGCTGGCGGAACTGGATAAAATGAAGGTTGATTTCCGAACCCCCTTGATTCACGACGCCTCGTTATCCACAGATTGACGCGCATTTTTCAGAGCACCGGGCCGAATATCCGCGACGCAATGAGATTCATTGAGAAGCAGCAGGGCAGGGCGGCACTGAGGGTTGTGGAGAGCAAGACGCACGGCGAGTGCTGCGAGAGCCTTCTGAAGGCAGCGGGATCAGCCACCGAAGGCAATCTGGTCGCACTGTTGGTGGCGGATTTGGAGAAACAACCGGCTGTTGGCATAGAAGGTTTGTTTGGGATCTAAATGTCCCCTCATACCTGAGAATATCCGAGTAATCCTAGTAAACACCGGCTAAGGGAGCAGATACCTAGACACTTCAAGTCTGAAGGAATGTTAGGTGCTACTCTTGTTAAAGCACTGTTCAAACACTATGCGGGTCTAACCTAATTTTGAGGCTTCAAAGTTGCAGGTGAATAGGTCAATTGTCGTATTGGATTTTGCAGAGATCCTTTCTCATTTTGATTTTTTCGAATTCGAAACAGTGAGATTCTAGCCCGACATTGCAGCTTTCGCACTTTCATTCGCAGCTGCGCCGCAAAAAGATGCACTCGACGCTTCCTTTGTGAGAGAGCGAATGCCCGTCACATTTGAGCCTTGCAATTCGGCTCCTTTGAAGTGCGTCGGCAATGATATTCGCATTTGTGGCTTTATGATTTGCATGCGATACGGTAGTCTGAGTGTTTGGGTAAGGATACTGTAGGATTTTCTACTTAAGACTAAAGATCTTTGTTGTTAGCATGATCAGAGATCATCTCCCCCTTATCCTCTAACTTCCGTGTTTCAGGTGTGAGTGTCTACCAGCTGTCTGCCTTCTGGGATCGCTGGCGACAGACGGAGCGAGCGACGGCTTTGTCCTAGACGGAATCCTCGTGTTTAGCTCGAAATTAGAAGAGGCGCCGAGCGACACAACCCCTGCGCCCTCCTCCCCGGGCGTGCTCTCTCGTCGCCGCCTCGCGCCTCTCCGGATGGCTTGCTATCTCGTCACCTTCTCGGAGGGGAAAGAAAACAGCTCAATTGTTATTGTTGGCCGGTAGGGGCGGTTGGGTTTCTGCGTGTCCATCCGTCTGGTCGTCTGGCGTCTCTCGGGCCCGTCTCTCTCTCACACTCGAGCTCGCTAGCACTTCGGGCTGACAATCGGCGCTGATCCTTAGATTCCTATCTCCCTATGAGCGGTTACTCGGACCTAGACTCCATCTGATATTCCCCCTATTTATTTATGTTCCCCACCCCCAACAGGACGGTGAGTTCGTGTGTACGTGTGTCTGTGATTTGTATTTCACTCGCATAAATGGTTTCACTGGTCATTTCCCTCTTATTATTATAACACGCCAATTTCCTGTAATCACAGTGTTTGAGAAAACAATTGGAAAAATAATTAGGAAGTTTGTTGTCGCCGCGCCAAGCAATTACCGCTGGCGGTTGTTTAACTGGAACTGTTCCTGAAATTTAATGAAAAGCCGTTTTTATTTTTGTTAGCTGTAATTCTCAAGCGCCGACATTTCAAATTAGGCGGGAAAAGGTTGATTCCGCCCGCCGCATTTAGCTTTGCATTCTCTCATTTTGCGTCCTTCAATTGAATAAAAACACATTTTATGAATTTAAACGGGTTTTGTGAATTAAATCGCGATTTACGCTTAGTAAATTCACGACTTCGGGATAAAACAAATAATCCGAGAGATTGGTGGTTTTGAAAAGTTCTTTGTCGTCTGTCAATAAATAGGTCTTGAACGGAAGTTGTTCTAAGCGGACGACTGTACTTGGGTCTCGTACCGATTAACTTTGTTCTTGCCTTGCGTCTGGTCGTGATTTTTAAATCACATCATTTAAAAATTCAACTCCTGTTTTCTATTTTGCCCCATTTTTTTTTCGCTTTATTCGCTTTCGAAATTAACGCGCTTTTGCGAGTGCGTTCAATTATTTTCGTGTGCAACATGCTCCTTTACGAATTAGCCATATCCGTCCAATTTGCGACAAGGCGCTTGGAATCGGTGGCGGGCGCCATCTGTTTTGGGCCTCTGTCTCTTGTCACAAGCTATTTGCGCCTAACGCCGTAGCACTTATTAGAGTGGCTCGTTTGTTTACCCGTCGGATCGTACACATCGCCTTCCTTGCCTGGTCATTGTCGCCTTCCGCCCTCCTCCCATTATTGACTCCCGTGTCCCTTTGTTTTGCGCCAACCCATCCAATGCCGCTTTTGCACTTAATCCGCATCGTTTTCAATAATTAATGTCTTAATTCCTTGGATTACTCACGACGAAGCCATTCCACGCGTTTTATCTGCCTTTCGCCATGCCTATTTTCTGTTGAAGCTGGCATTCTCTCATTTCTTTTCTTCCTTTTTCTCTCTTCCTCATCCATTTCCTTCCAGACCAAGGGTATTTTCCAAACCCCGAGCCATGCAGGCTTATCCCTATTTGGATAGCCAGGGACGCCCCATCCATTACCCTCCGATTTCCCCCTCCGTAAAGAGAGATCAGGTACCCATTTCACTTTTTATTTCTCAAGTTTTTGTTTAAAACGCCAATTCGTAAAAGTGATTTCGGGTAAACCACATTTTGAACGCCCTTTTTTGGCGCCCTCTGACCCAGAGTAGCCCTGGTGCCAAAGAGATAATAATTGATCCCGTCGGACACGCCGTATGCCTGACCGTGGCAATTATTCTATGCTAATCGCGATCCCTGCGTAATCGTAAGCCCCTCCTGGCTCCTTATCGTGTTTCTGCGTGGATTCGACATGGACTGGACTCGATCCTGTGACCCTTTTACGCCTGTCTCCCACACTTCCGCATTTTCCCAACGATGTTTCTGTTTTTACGGTACAGAAACCTTTTGTTTACAGGAATTTTTGTGATAACTATTACGAAATGGGCGATGCTCTAATTACTACTATTCTTGTGCGCACTGGGGATTGAAATAGCACCAGAGGTTTTTTTTTTAGACTTTCGCAACTTTTTTAAAACGCAGATAATCGAATAAGCTTCAAATCATGATAGTCTATGGGGGTTTTGTCTCCCAGGTGCTTATTTGCCTCATTCACGTGTTCCCAAAGTCATGCCTCCTCTCTTCGTGATTGATATCCCTCTCTTCGTTTTCCTCTCGCCTCACCGGTTCCTGCGCGCGCCGATTGAGATGTTTCTCGCGCGTCGCCGCGAGGAACAAGTGACCCTTGGTTAATTATCGAATTGGTCGATGAAGCGTCATGCTCTCTCGGCCATTGTGTGGCTAACGGGGCCTCCTCCGCGGACCAATTGCATTTGCGCAATTGGCGAGGATATCCACCGAATTAGCATAATGGAGCGACCAAACAATGGCATTCGGCGGCCGGCATGCGCCCCTGGCAAATCACACCGGATTACGACTGCCCGCCCGCACGCCATTATGATTCCCGGGAGAGAGCCACTCCGGCCCACGGCTCATTGCTGGACTCAGAGACAAGAAGTCTCCAAGAACCCCGAGACACCTGGGAAATAGTAGCTAAATACAAGGAATCATTTTGACAGACAATCTTGGTTTTAAACACATCTGGAGGGGGTTCGTTGGCATGCTCAGAAAACGGTCATGAGAAGTGCTGGTTTGAACTGCCAATACTTCACAGCGTTTTCGAACAATGGCAAAATGTAAAACCGCTTACATTGCCACATTTAACTGAACTCCTCGAATGTTTTATGCCACTAAATCGGGTGTGTGTCGATCGCTATATCACAACTTTCCATGTTCGGAGAATTGTGAGAAGCTTGGAATGTTCGCGCCACTTTCGAAGTGACCGTTGTCATGCATTAACTCTAAGATTAAGACATCTCTACTATCTGACCTCTGTAACGCTCTATGACCTAAAATACCTAACCGGAATTTAGAGGCTTCGAATAGAAGGTCTGGGAAAGCTGCTCAAAGTTTACCGTAACCTCCGCAGCCATTGAGAACGTTTCCCGCCTAAAACGGGCGCTAATCCCCAGATTTAGCCCCGCACTTCATTTATTGGCTCCCTGTTACTAATTACATTCGAATAGTTCGGGATCGATTAGATTTGAGTTGCCACCTCCCGTTTCCCAGTTTTTAATGTTCTGCAAACAGTGTTCTACCAGTTGGTGTAACTGGGGTATTCACGGGCCCGGTCGCCGTCATTTGAGTACCCCGGGCGTAACCCGCTGAAATAGTTCAGCTCAGTGGTTGGATCTGGGTTGTGAACGGCTGAGAAGTTGTAACTGCTCGTGCACTCTGTCTTAACGCCCCATCCGCTGCGCCTACATGGCTCGAGGTCGCGGCTGATCGGACGAGGTGTCAAAGCGAGCGGTTGGATTACACCGGCAGTTACATGTCATGCGGCGGCCCACGAAATGGCATAATGGGGAAAGACGCGCGCGTAACTACTCGTCGCGGCAAGGACAAAGCAAGGCGAGCTGTGCGCGCACTCCGCCTGTCCTTTGCTCTCTCTCACCTCCACCACGCACCACTCGATTGACAAGCGACACCGAGACGCTCTCAATGGTCACAACGGACCGATCGCGCAACCTAAATATTATGATCTGGTGGTTAAACAAAGTTTGGCCGTAAATTTTTGTAAAATTTTAAATTGGCCGTAATGGTTTCTTTGCAAAGTGCAGATTGTATTTGTGCCGGGACTTATTCCCACTCTCTGATAAGGTCGCCGCTTATCCACATACTCCTGTCTCTCTTGTCACCTGGGATTACGACACAATCTCAGGAATGACTGGAAATCATTCTGGGCTGGCGCTTCTTTAAAAATCCTTTATATGGTCGTTGTCATCGTTGTTTTTATTTCAGTGTTGTAATTACAGTGTTACAATGTTGTTACGCTGGACTTAGAATTCTCAGGCAAGGTTGGCAGCCATATTTGACGAATCTAGTAATTTGGCTTTTATCTATTGACATTGAGTTCCGCTTTTTCAAACCTTCAAGATTTTTCATCTATCCCAAAAGGGCTCTGAACAAAAAATTATAGCAAAGTCCTTCTTTCTCCCAGTTTTCTCTTAAAAAAAATTTAAATTGTGCATCGTTCACTTTTGACAATTTCTTGACTCTCTTGCCATCAAACACTTCCGCGATTTGCCCATTTTCTCAATTCCTTTTCTCATGTAAATTGACAAGTTTAATCCATCTGTGGCGGTGCGTTGTCTTGTTGACTCTGTAATGCATAGCGGGCGGTTAATGTTTGTAATGGATGGGAATGTGTCTGCTGATATCTGCACACATATGGCTCGCCGTATTCGGTTGCCATTCATTACGCCCTCCCGCCCCATTTGACCTTACCGTGCCCCGCCCGCGTCTCCCCAAAAATGCCTGGTTCCCTTTTCAAACGCGAAACTTGCGTACCTCATTCTATTTGTTTCTTTCAGTTGAGTGGCCTAAGCGGCGGAGGAGGCTCCATGAAGCCACCTACCTTTATGGAGCACCTGGAGAAGCTGCGCGAGGAGTACTCCGTGATGCACCAGCAGCTGGCCTCACAGAGGGTTAGTTTCTTTTTATTCTATTTAAATAAGTGTGTAACATACATAATGACACTTGGGGTGGCGAGGAGTGTTTGCGGATGAGGCTCAGGGCTGCGTTTGTTTGCTTTTTCTGATTCTCCTATTTCATGATTCCGCACTTTTGACGACATGTGAGGCTGAGCAAATAGATACCCTTCTCTTGTTTACACGCGGGTAATTGACGGAACGACATTTTGTGCTCTTCAAACTATCGTTTCCCGCCAAATCCTGTCAGAAAGAGAAAAAACTAGGAAAAGAAACGAAATAGGGGAACGTGCTTAGGGGAAACTTTTTGGCAGGGGTAATTTGTGAAAATGGGGTTTCAACTGGGTGAATAGTTTTTTGTGCGTTTTAAGATATTGTTCAAATCTCGTTCAGGCGGAAATGGAGAAAATCACGGGAGAGAAGGAGCAGATGCAGCGGGCGTACATGATGTACTACGAACTGAACATGCACATGTCGATGGAGGTTCAGAAGCACGTGGAATCTACTAAACGGATGCAGCAGATTCTCTCCCAGGTACCTTATTTCACTCTTTTCTTAAACAATCCCATTACAGGTGGTCACTTTTCTCCCATCTGACCAACAAGCCCAGGCCATGTCTGCTCTGGAACGGGCCAAAGAGGTACTATTTGGTTGTAAAATGAAGCAATGGGTGGTTTTAGGTGTCTCCGGCCGAACTGGGGCAGTTGATGAACGCCCCGCAGGTGATGATGCCCGGCCTCGGCGGACTCCCCGGGATGCCGATGAGTATGCCAGGAATGAGCCCCTTCCACCCAGCCATGGCCGCCGTAGCTGCGATGGCGCAGCGACAGAATGCAGCAGCCGTTGGGGACAGACACGCCGAGAGCAGGCAATCCACGTGGGTAGAGAGAGAGAGGGAAAGAAAGAAAAAGAGAGCGAGAGGAAAATGAAATCTAAAGCAGTGTAATGGTTTCAGATCAAGACAACGCTCGAATTCCCCTCACGAAGGCTCCTCGAAACGGCCGAAGGTCGAGGATGAACTGGAAGGCGACCTGGAGATAGACGTTCAGAACGACGACGCTGGTCATTCGAACGGAACCAGCAGTGTTCCTCCTGGCTCAAAGGTGATATTCCTTCAAAGAAAGAGTTACAGAATTCATTTAGAAGGGAGTGGACGGGAGGGAATCTACGAACAGTATTACTTCTTCCGGAGCGAGTACGCCAGGGAAACCGAGGAATCCGCTGGAGCAGTTGCAGAGCGGTCTCTTGGGCATGAACGCCAACAACTCCCTGGCGGCATTCGCAGCGCAACGGGGAATGCTAGACCCTCAGGTTGGTTTTTGAAATAGCTATTAAACAGCGTGATGGCGTTTTTGTAGTTTGATCAACAGCCGTTTCGTTTCTACTTGGCCAAAATGCGCGCGCACTTTGTAGTTTGCTCATTTTGGCGGTAAATCAATCTTGGAAGTAAATCATTCGGTAGACCCTTCTGCCATCATCGCGCGTATCTCTGGTCTCATTCGCGAAATGTTCCACTCCCAAATTCGTAATCGTCTGAGCCGAAATCTTCAGAGGATGATGATGATGGGACAGCAGCAGATGATTCCCAATGGATCCAAGCCCTCCTACTCCTACCGGATCGTCGACGGACAGCCAGCCCTGCCCACCCATTTCCCGCCAGACGCCTTCAATGCCCCGGGCATTCCGAAGCATCTCCGCAAGGTCCACGACCTGCCGCACGGAGAGGTTGTGTGTGCTGTGACGATCAGCAAGGACTGCAGCCAGGTCTACACGGGAGGAAAAGGATGTGTAAAGGTCAGTTAATCTCTATGCTTTAATGTATTTTTATTTTAGATCTGGGACATCAGCCGTGGCTCCGACGTGTCTCGCACCCCTCTGTCTTCGATGGACTGTCTCAAGGACCAGTACATACGCTCCTGCAAACTGGCCGCCGGCGGAACGAACCTCATCGTGGGCGGAGAGGCGAACACAATCTGCGTCTGGGACCTCGAGGTGGGTACCATCTGGAGAAATTATAAATATCACTCTTACACCTGTCGTCGGGGGCTATAAATCGTGTCCCTAGTCGGCCATTTCCTTTTTTTTCTCGTGGCGATCCGTGTCTGCGCCCAGGCGAGGTCAGCTGCGCCGTTTTTACGGCCCTAATATCGCGCAAAAACGAGGCAGCTTGTCGTACACATTAGAGGTGACGAATCGGTTCCAGCGCACGGTTGGCGACCATTTGCGGCCGGCAATGATGACCGCCGGGGGACCGAACCATGCAGAAACGGGATAATAGAGCGATTTATGACAACCACACACACTTTTTTTCCAAAAGTAAATAACCTGGCTATTTTGTACTTTGGAGAGAACTATGTGCATGATTGATTCCTGTACGAGCAATGCCAATTGTAAAACTATCTTTCTGAGCGAATCTTTCTGTTCTCTAAAAAAAACGCAAATCGGGAGAGATAACCGGGACGCAAGGCTTGTAGTACCAGGTTAAGGTAGCTGTGCTAATCCTTTGTTTTCAGAAGCAGCAGATGAAGGCTGAGATGGACAGTGAGTCCCAAGCCTGCTACGCCCTGGCCCTTTCCGCCGACCAGAAGCTTCTTTTCGCCTGTTGCGCTGACGGAAACATCATCATCTGGGATCTCGATAGCAAAACAAAGGTTCGTTCATAGCCTTTGTGCCCCAAGCTGTTTATTTTTCTTTGCTGAAATTCTCTTTTTCAGGTTGGCTCCCTGCCAGGCCACGTGGACGGTGCCTCTTGCATCGACCTGGCCACCGACGGAAACCGCCTGTGGACGGGCGGTCTGGACAGCACCGTGCGGCTGTGGGACATCCGCGAACGGCAGGAAATCCAAAAGTACGAGTTCAACAGCCAGATATTCTCCCTTGGCTGCTGCCCGAACGAAGACTGGCTGGCCGTCGGAATGGAGAACAACAACGTTGAGGTTCGCTTGACTTTGGGTGATTCAGAAGACCTTGTTTATTCCAGGTGATGAGTTCGACGCATCCAGAGCGCTACCAGCTGCACCAACACGAATCCTGCGTTCTCTCGCTCAAGTTCGCCAATTCCGGAAAATGGTTCATCTCCACTGGAAAAGTAAGTCTTTATTATAGCCTACATCGAGGGATTCTATTCCTTGTGATTATAATGTTGCTGATGCATTCCAAATACAGTAGTATATTTCTCTGGTTGCAGGATAATAACCTGAACGCGTGGCGGACGCCGTATGGAGCCAACCTTCTGTCGGTGAAAGAGTCGTCTTCCGTGCTCTCCTGCGATATCGCCGCCAACGACTCGCTCGTGGTGACCGGCTCCGGCGAGAAGAAGGCGATGGTGTACGAAGTAGACTACAACTAGCCCGGTGACCTCTGTTGTTTGTACCTACTTGTGAGTAGCCCGATATCAATTGCCCTACTTGATCCCAGTGCAGTACATCACTTCAACCGCCGCTTCGCTTTGTACAACCTCTTTCACAGCTTCCGCACTCTCAGTGCTCTCTCATGAACTCAGTTGTCGTCTGTATTACCACACTGTTACTTTATATCAAAGGCTTACGACGGTTAGATCAGTTATTTATGTTTTATACGAATATAAATCATTGTTGCATGGTTATTTCTTTTCAAATTAGGGGGTGTAAATGGATGGGGCCCTGAATGACAAAGGAGAGAGAGACCGGGAGCGTCTTTAAAACACCAACTAGAATTTTCATTCATATACATCCCGTACACCGTGCGAGTTGCTTATGCATTGATATTGTCGGTAACATAGGTGGATTTGAGGTGCTCGCGGTACCTACGTAACTCGGCGTTTGAGGAAAAATTGTAACAATAAATTAAAGGGGTGCTTAGGTATCCCCCGAAGCACTATTTGGGGGCTTACGCATGGAGTCCCTAAACGCTCCCTGTCCAGCCATAGTCGGTAGGGTCTTTCCCTTCATCGACACGCGCTTCTTTGTAAGGGAGACTGGTGGTTGAAGGCGCCTCAATCATTATCCGATTCTTTTAGATTTCTCGATTCTCTCCTGTCTTCTCCGAGAGCTTCTAGATGGGAACGGTCATCCAAGAACAGTTTGGAGATGTTCATCAAATTTCTCTCTCCCGTGTTGGGCGTCAACAGTTTTCTTGCGCGAAATATCCCGATCATCCGTTCGGTTTGCCCAGGCTTCTCCGGATCACATAGTCAGAGTTTGGACCCAAGATTGTAAACGAATGATAGCACGAGAAACAGACCACAACACTACAAGCACTGGGAACGACCTGAAGAAAGTTATGGTGAACAATGTTGGCCACACGAGAAAAGTCGGCAACGACTGCAACAGCGGACCGACATGAGTGAGGACGACTCATGAAGGCGGATGGAGAAGGATAAGATCCCCAAACAATCTCGAACAAATTGTACTCGAGTTCATCGCTCAGAGTTATTTCAGGTTAGAGCCCTGTGGAAGCATCGAAAATACGTGTATACCCCACACGCAACACAAAATCCGATACCTCGTGTAGTCGAATTCCGTTACAAAAAGAAACAGCTCCATTCTCCGTCGGAGAAACTGACCACAGCCACGCTTTGGTGAGCATAATATACCCAATCGATTTAAAACAAAGAAAACACCAAGCTTTCTAGGATATTTTCGTGTGCATCGTGCTTATAGGATGTCCGGTGTTCGAAATCCCCCTCGTATCGTCAACACTTCAAAACACATGGAAAGTCATAGTTTACGTTAAATACTGGATAAACATCGGAGTGATTACAAAGGGAAGATCCACCGGTTGTGTAGAGGATGCTCAGTCCATACGAGCCTTGATCGTGCTGATGTTCACCTGAAATTCCACATATAAACACTGTCATCAAGGCATGGGATAAGATAACTGACTATTTTTGGTTCGAAATAAAGAAAGACGGCAATTATCCACGAACCTTGTCCTTGGTGATGGTATAAATGACGGCTCCCCATCCAGAGGCGGCATCTCTCTCCAGGCACGACAGCATGGCCTGGGCGGTGGCCTCGAACAGCTCGTCGGCCTTCATTCCCTCCTTCCAGAAACCTTTATAAACAGATAGAAGAAAATACAAAATATCCATACTTTCGCAGACTCCGAGGAGGTACTCCTGTCCGGTTCCGACGGCCACGAAATCTCTCGGGGCGGCGATGCAGCCAATGGTGTCCATTCCGCAGATGTACGGCTTGTTGGTGACAGGATCAAGTCCGGCGACGAGGGGCTCAGTGAAATAGGAGCCGAAGCGGTGCTGGTAACAGAGGTTCGAGATCATGGTAGCAAGGACCTGAAATACCACATAAATCCAAAAATAAATAAAACCTACAGTCGGGGAGATCTTCCTGTTCTCCCTCAGCTCATAGAGCGTCTTCCGCAGGGTGATCTTGTCAAGGACGGTCTTGGCGTCGGAGGCAAATCCAGCCAAGCCAACGTACACTTTCTCTCCAACTTTGTGTACCTAAACAATCAAATTTCATGACAACACCCAGTAAACAAAGAATGACTAGGACTTCAACCCACCTTCTTCTGGTCGACGGCGACAGTGGTCATCTGTTCTCCAAATCTGAGGTCGGATGCAATGCAGATGCACCTAAACACATTGAAATTACTGAATAATTCAACATAAAACTCACTCGTCGCCGGCCATGGCCAGGACAGTACCACCACTGTAGCTCATAATACTCATGATTGCCGCCTAAAATATATCTGTTAAAATTTGGGATTTTAGCAATCTATGGAAAAAAGAATATTTGTGAACATTACGACAGGTGTGATGAATATTACAAAGAAAACAAAATAAACAACAAATAGTTGGCAAACGGCTCAAAAAATGGAAAACCAAGCAAAACGATTTTCAAAATTTTGTCATCAAATTCGCGCGCATTTGCTGCACGTTTTTACTTGTTGACGTCAGTGTTTCGTTGCGGGACCTAACACAAACTGGAGCGAACATGAAGTTCATAAATAGGTTTTATTAAATGGGTTCGATGATTTATTTATGCATTACACAAAAAAAACTAAAAATTACATAAATCTTTTGGGTGAAACACCAACCTATGCTGATTGTTCTCGCCGCAAACGCGTTTTTTTCACAGCAGTTTGAAGGGTTTCCGTTTCTCATTCTCTTTTTAGTTCCTGGTTGTACGGTTGTTTCTGATGACCAACGTCGTTGAGCTGCATGAATCTCCAACTCTCGACAAAGCGGCTGATTTCATGTACGTT
>LNBV01001877.1:0-24055 GCA_001513535.1 Oscheius sp. TEL-2014 | reverse complement strand
AGTTACAAGACTCCTCTCTTTAAAAAAAATAATGACAAAGAAAAAAAAACCTTTCAACATTTATTTTTAACCAAGTTGTCAACTATAATTAGCAGGCTTCTTGCAAACATAAGCGCGATTCTCTGTGTCACAAGACTGATCGTTCCATCCGTAGTGACTATTCTGCTTTCCCTTTTCTGGATCAGAGTAAAGCTGAAATTAAAGTTATTCGGTTTGATTCGTTTGATCACTTACCTCAACACAGTCTTCTTTGTCGTGAGTGTTGTCCGGCTGTCCAGGCGCCCAGTGGTGGTAATCATACTAAAAACTTGTTTGAGTTCTACTCTTTTTAAAACAACGCGCCGGTGTTCCATCTACGTTGTAGAATGTGCTTTCTTTATGTCCAGTTCTATGAACTCCAATCCACACCTGGCTGTCGAAATGCTGGGTTCCACCAGTTGCAGACAAGTCTGAAACATATAACATGTTACGAGTAGACTTGTGAGTTACCAGCAACAAATGTGTTTTCGGCGTCGCTGTGGATTGAAGTCAAATGGGCGTTTGAGGAGGTGCAAGCTCTCTCCGCATCGTCCCATTTTGCATTGTACAGGACCTAAAGATGAATTAAAACAAACATTTCAAACAAATGTCTTACTTTGTAACAAGACTGTGTGGTAGCAAAAAGAGTCCATCCAGCATCGCAAGAATAAGTGGCTAAACATCTACATATAAGTTTAACCAAAAAGAAACATTACGTTTAGGGGTTGGAGGTGGTACAGTCGTCGGACCATTGAAGTTAACTGCACAGACGTACGGTTGCATTGTTCCACAGGTTGCTGCCCTAAAACCATTTTTGAGATTCTGTCCAATGAAAAAAAAAACACATCCAATTTCCTGTATCCGGCTTCACACTAGCGCAGGGGTTGTTTCCAGAGTTTGTAGGATTCCAGTTGGAGTAAGTAAAGTTAGTTCCATCTAGCCATGTCCAATTGTTGGACATCAAACGGTTTGCTCCGATCCAAAAGTTGGAACCTGCCATTCCAACAGTAGCCTGGGCTTGTTCTAAAAGCAAGGAATGACCATTCATAGATAATTTCACCGGCAATAAGGGCATTTTCCAATCCATTGTGAATGGAAACAAGATGACCTCCAATGTCCATACAGTTCTGTTCAGCGATCAGGTAAGCGACGCGGTCTGTTACATACTTGTAGCACCTAACTCATAAAAAACTTAATTAAAAAGATTTTTTTCTATACCGGTTTGAGCTGGAATCATAATCTGTGCCCGCTGGACATGCTGCAAGGGTGAGCCCACAAAGTGAGGCAAATAAAACCAAATAGGAAGCCATGAAGACCTTTAGTCTTCCAAATAGTGGTTATATATTCAGTTTGCTTTACAGCTTTACTGTTATCGCGGAAGTGCTGCTTATCAATTATGATACGTGGCTGAGCTCTCAAGACTTGGCAGCTACGCCTATTTATAATGGGTGGTTGAGATGAACGGCATGTTATGGCAACTTTTACAGTCTTCAACAATCCATACGAACTGGAAAACACGAAATCAAACGCCCTGCGTAACGAAATTCCTGTCAAGTAAATTAAAATTATGCTGATAACCAAAAATGAAGACGTTTCCTATAAACGTTTTGATGGGGAATCTTCAAATACAGAGAACAATTAGTTATGTTCACAACGTTCAACGAAAAGTTCGCTATATTGGCATAAAAAATTTATTATTTTACCAATCCTCCTCTGAGGAATCATAAGAACGAGAATAACTACGGCGGTTTCCACGATAGTGCTTGCGTTTGTTCTTCTTGGTGTTCGATACATAGAAAGGGTTTGAAATCACTTCCTGATTGTGATGGTTTCCGAAAGATGGATAGCTTAAAAATTAGATTTTTCACTTAAACATTTGGCTGCTTACGGTTGGTAGACGTGTTGGCCGTAGGCAGGGGGTTGCATCTGAGCTCCGCCGTAGTTGTCATTCTGTGGAGACGCGTACTGGGCGAAGGCTACAGAAACGACGAGAAGAAGTGCAATCCAAATCATTGGGAAAGATGTTCTTTTCTCGAAGATGCCTGTTTTATACGCCGTTTTTTTCAATTTCCTTATGGTTCAGTCACAACACGTGACGTACATGATGATTTCATAAACATCGAGGACACACATTGGAACGAACGATTTTCCAAACAAATTTGAATGCCTAGAACACGAGTTTTGAATACACTCAGTGGTCTGTGCTAAAATATATATATATATATATATTTGCGGTCCGCTGCGGCCTGCTGTACATCAAAGGAGGTTATATTACAAGTAGTTTAGAAAAGTTGAGTTGAAACAGGACTCAAACGTTCGTTTTTCCTTGAATGTAACAAAAGTTCTCTCGAAAACGATGATTTTGTTCGATCTCTTCAGGATGTGATCGATTTGTACTTTGACAAAAAACAAGAAACATTGTTTAGAAACTACGTGTGTTCTACAAACTGCGTGGGAAATATTATCCGCTGGCTCACAGAAATTCCTCCTTTCAAAAGCGCGTCGCATTTGGTTTGGCGCCATATTCAGTACTAATCAATCGATTTGCCTCGCTTAGCATACCGCTCCTCGCCGCAGAGTGCGCGCCTGTTTATCTCTTCAGCAAAACTATTAAAGTACTAATTTTCTTATTTTTGTATGAAAAAAACTTTAGAAATGATACCTGGAGCTGTTGAACTAATGCCTAATTTCACTCGAAAGCCAGTGGACACTACTATGTGTGTTCAAAAAGTGGAAAATCTGAATGAAAGCATTGGTGAGTTGTCACAATCTTTACAATCTCATAAACATTTTCAGCTCTGCTCATCATAATGTTGATGTTGCTCATTCTGGCAGAATTTTTGACTTTTCTATTCTGTAAATGCTGTTATGAAGCCTGCAACGCATTCGAAAACGATGAAGAACCTCACAACTGAGACATGATCTTTTCTAGAAAACCCAGCTCTTTCACAAGAATAGTAGAAGATCAACATTGTTGTTACGTGTTAATTTGCATAAACATTATTTTCAACATGTGTTCTAAGTATTCGAAAATGAAGAAATGCGGGTATCTGTATACTTATGTAACGTTTTTGTAAGTATAAGCAAAATACGCTTCTTATGAAAGTGTTTAATATTTTAAATTCGCCTGGCGGAATCTGTCAAATCATGCTGTTACAACCGTTTCAGTAGCTGCTCTAGTTTGAACCGGTCATGGAAACGACCATAGTTTTTAACTGCCTTTGAGATAAATACTTACACGTTTCGAGCATTACTCTTCACTGAAGGTTTTGTTCCAAAAGTACAAAAAATCGTTTATGAAATCAGTAACTCTTCTGATCCCTTGCATTGCGAAATTCGAATGCTAATGCACGTGGTACCTCGGGCAACTCGAGATGTTCAAGGTCAAAGAACGCAGACAGTCAGCACTCTGCGCTGCGCAGCTGCGTCTTTGTCCCATGCCATTAGAGCAAGTTTCTCCACTTCATCCTACTACGACTTTCAATTTTGCCCCTAATAACTGCATAGCTTCCATAGTTGATGCGATCGGTTTACTTTATGAGTACATATACAACCTTTTTTCGATAGACTTTTCCTTCTTCAACCAGTCTCCAACTCTAACTTCTCTCGTAATGTTTAACCATGCACATATCCAAATGTTATGGTATGTCTGTAGGTGCCAGTACTTTGTCATCATATTGACACATTTTTAATAATCAGTTATGTAAATTTAGGGCAGAGAATCTTTTCCGCGCAAAGACATTTTGAGCCGCGCACCTGCTTCTTTGTCTTCGCTGATTTGCGCTAGTTGTAAAAGACGATCTGTTGCATGCAAGCCATACGCTCCTTGCGCAACCAAACTGAAACGCGTACTTGTGCAAGAACTTTTGCGTATTTGTTGCATCATCGTACATCATAGCATTCCTGGGTTTACCTGTTTGTACGTGTTCGCTGTGCTCCAGTGGTTGATAATGTCAATAATTCAGGAGCTCTGATGTCTCATCCCGATGTCCCTCTGTTCCCGCTCGACAAGAGCGGTAATTCTTCAGGTGTGTATTTGTTTTTACCTCAAAGAAATCAGTTCTAAACAGTTTCGCAGCAAACTTTATGTTCGTACTTTTCTATTTCAATACCAATTTCTGTTATTATAAGTAAATTTCAGCGCTCCTGGAGTTGGGAGCCATTTGCACTGTGCTCGGATTCATCTTGCTGGCCCTTTGGATCGTCTGCAAGGCGTCTGAGGCTGAGAATCGCAGCGAGGATGATGAAGACATCATGACCACCAGCGTTTAGTGAAAAAGGCAGGCATTCACAATGACGATACCTTGTATGTATTCCTTATCTCTTAACTATTGGATACTCATTTAATGTAACAATACTCTTTTTTTATAAAGTGGAATCAATCAATTTTTGTATTACGGCTTATGTGAGTCCGAAAGGCAAACACTTTTGGATTTCTGAGTAACAGTAATGGGAACATAAAAAAGCACTTGGGCTTGCATTTTTTGTTACCTATCAATTCAATCCGTTGTGCAACGTTTTTCCGTCAGGTTGAAACAAACAAGCGAAAAAGTGTTGCAATACCTTTAGGAAGATTTATTTTCTTACTCAGATAAGCAAAGCAAACAAAACTACAAAAAGAGAAGACATGAGTTCTACATTTGTGGCGGATTGCGTAGTGGTTGTGCTTGGAGCAGTTGTTGTAGTTGTTTTTAGGGTAGTTGTGGTGGTTGGGACCGCGGTGGTAGTAGTAGTTGGGACAATTGGAGTGGTAGTGGTTGTGGTAGTAGTGGTAGTGGTTGTAGTGGTTGTGGTTGTTGTGGTGGTTGTAGTAGTTGCAGTTGCAGTGCAATTAGGAACAATCATTCCAGCAGGAATCGCTTTTCCAGAATACATTTGGTCGTAGACGTTCCTTGTGAGCCAATTGTAGATTACCTGCTGCGTCTGCGCCGGTCTGTCCAGAGCGGTTTTTAAGCCAGAACCCTGCAACAATGACTTTTCGCTGTTATTAACTTTGCAAGACGATTGTTTCGTTTCATGTCATTGAGCTGCTGTATGTAGTGGAACTTACCCTAATGGTTAGCACATCGACATTCGTTGCGAATCTTTTGTAAAATCCTCCTTCTGTCGGCTGAGAAGCACCAGAAGACTGGTAGTTCCATTTTGTGCGAGGTTGTTCTACCTGAAAACCATCATTTTGAAAATTGTAAAATGATGCTACCTTGAGTTGTAAAGTCTGTTCAAAGAGAGTACTGGTAAACCACTCCGCAGCCAACCAACTGCTTGAAGTGTCAACGTCTCCACTGTAGAAGAGCATTTGGAAGTCATTGCAGTCGTAGAAGGAACTTTAAATATGTTGCTAATCCTTTTGAAATAAATATACCTCGATCGCATAGAGTGCAGGAAACCGGTAGTTGTAGCTATTTCTTGCTGATAGGCAGCAATAAGGTTGCTAAACTAAGTTCATGTTCGAAAAACTGTCAAAATCACCTGTTTTCAACCCAAGGAGCTGTTCCATCGGGGATATTCAAAGCACGACGGACGGCATCCAAGTTCATGTATTGAGCAACCGCATTTCCATAGTAGCACCAATAAGCTCCTGTTGCATCAGAAGACTCGTAGTTAATACCAGTCTACAAAGTATTTTGTGAAGTTTCTTCAAAAACCTAACCCAGCTGTCTCCAACTGGTGTTCCGGAATCGATTCCTGGGCTCAGAAGCTTGTAACACTGTTCGTACAAATTATACGAGTCGAAGGCGTTTGTGTTCACGTCGGCCATCAGTTTCATTAGCTGAAATTATAATGTTAGCTTGAGTTTTTCCACGGATGTAAGTTCAGGGAAATAATTTTAAACAGTTTTGGAAAGTACAGTCAAAAGTATTTCAATCTAGTGTTACCTCAACAAAACAAGGATCAGAGTTGTTTCCTTGATATGGTGTTTGATTAAAGTCGGACACGTGCATGGCATAGAGACACTGCATGGGATCTGACACTCCAGCGCAGCAGAGGTTGTTGATATTTTGGTAGCGCCTAAAATTACACAGTCTATCTGCCAATCTATTTGGCGCAAACGAGTAAGTGATGGCTCCGCGGAAGTACTCAGCGTGAGGCATCGTGTTGAGGTCAGTTGGCTTGTCCATCAAGCCGTTTCCAATTGCAAGACCCTGTTATAATTTGTAGTTTTTAAGCAGCCTATCTAACCTTGAAGTTCAAAGGGAAGGAGTTGTTTTGAATTCCTTCAACAATGTAGTATGATAATACTGGGATGTAGACTCCAGCGTAGCCTTCGCCAGCAATGTAGAAATTTCTTGTAGAGTACTCAGGAGCAACATTTGTGAAGAAGTCTTTCAGTGCGTTATACGTTTCATTGGCCGTCTGAATTTTGATCTATTTTGATCAAGATTTATCCAACTTACCGTGTAGTCATTCCAGGTGGGAGTTTGACCATCCGAAGTGTAGGAATATCCAACACCAACGGGAGAATCCAGGTAGAGCACGTTAGCAAACTTAACATGAGTTGAGCGGTTACAGTTTCCGAGATCACCTTATTCCAAGAGTAACTGTTGCGCGATAGAGTCTTTCCATCACGATTCACACGGTAGGGACCATTTTCAGCAAACAATCCGCTCATTGAGCTTGTACCGGGACCTCCATTTAGCCAGAGGATGAGTGGAGCAGTCGATGGGCTAATTTCACTCTCGACAAGCCTAAAGCGGGGTTGATATGTACTTTTTGCAAAATGTACCAGTAGTGCATGAAGTGTGTATTTGTGGCTTGAAGGAAGCCGGAGTACTGGTTGAAGGGAAGTTCACTAGGAAGGCCGGGAAGATTGAAAACTTTCGACGAATCCTGAAGAAATTTTTGTAAAAAAAGATATACGGAGTTTCCACCTTTCGAGAGCAGAGAGGCGTAGAAACTTGCTGATACTGAGGAAGAAGGGGACGGCGAGTGATGTCAACCTAATAAAAAGCGTTCATAAATGTGAATGCAGCTCACAGTCAAATACTGAGTATAATCCTGGTTGTGGTGCATAAAGTTATTAACCATCTGCAGAGCTTCTCCAGGTCTGTCCATTTGTACCATGTGACCAGCTCCCTAAATGAATGCCTAAGCTACAATATTTCTGGCCAAACCTTGACTGTCATTTGAACAATGTTTTGAGACCAAGCCTTAACAAATCCGGCTAGTGTTGCCGTTGCTTGAGGGTTCTTGCGGTAATACCAAGGCTGTCTGTCATATTTCAGCTAAACGATTAGAGTCCAAAACTTGAGTGGTAGATATACCGTTAGATTCCTAGCTGCTACAAGCCTTTCAGCCCACCATTGATCTCCAAGGAATTGGCAAATTGTATCTGCGTCTCCGTTGTAGATAAGTATTTTCATGCTGTTGGAGGTGTAATATGCAGAATCCATTATCTCGTTCATTACAGTAGACATGTCGAAATACTTCTTCTGTTGAACATAAGGAAGGTTGCTTAAAAAATATGTGAATAATGAATCAATGTGATCAATAAAACATTTTCTGTATAGAGTTGAAACTTACGCGCAATCTCCCCATGTCTTGTGTGCGACAGCGTGGATTGCAGATCTGACATCTGCCCTGTTTAGATATTTCGCCAATTGGTCGTCCCCATAACAAGCCAGTCCCAAGAATGGATCCGTGGAAGCAAACCAAGACTGATCCTGGAATTGAACAATGACGGAATCGGATTCTTAAACTTACATTGTTGTCGACGTATGGTCTGTTGGAGTACAGCGACTGACGTCTGCGATTTCTCGCTGCCCTCGCCTTTTCTCCACGATTTGAGCGGTACGCCAAGGATGATTTGTTGCTTTTAATCAAACCACCGAAGGCATAACAATCAACATAGATGTCGTAAGGGTCACTAAATAATTTAACTAAACTAACGTTTCAAAACACCTACGTGTGTGTTGCGTCATAGTAAACAGTTGAGATCTGCTCAGAGGCCAAGAAACATTGGCTTCCTGGAGTAGCTCCAAAGTAGTTGTAGTAGATTGGATTTGAGGTGTCGCCTCCGCACTTGGACTTGAGGTTGTTCCAGTCACTAAAAATGGGTTGTAGCGGTAATTCGTTTGAATTAGACTCAAAATCAGTAGCGAAAAGTGTGTTTGTTACTAATTTTTACTGTGTTGCCTGCGACAAGGCGAAACTTTAGGAATATTGGCTCTATGTAATAGAGACATTCTACATAGTTTTGGCTGCAACTATTTAAGGGTTGACTCACTCTTCACCGTTGAAACCATGGCCATACTGAAGGGTTATTTCAGAGTTGACTTGATCGTGGTGGCTAAGGTAACCATTTCCAATTGCGATACCCTGAACACGGTACTAAAATTAAAACTGAACGAATTACCTTGAAGTTGATGGCGAGTTGCTTATTCTGAAGCATGGTAATCAACTGGTGAGTCAAGGTAGGAATATATACTCCTTAAAACAAATTTTACAGTTTTTGAAAGCGTGATACCTCCATAACTCTCTCCCGCAATGTAGAAACTGTTGTTGGCGTACTGAGGGAAGGCGTCTTCAAAGAAAGTCTTCACTGCTTGTGCGTTGTTAAGTGCGCTCTAAAGAATATTTAATATGTCTGAGAGATAAAACCAACCGTATCGTCATTCCACTTATATTTGGGATCATCAGTGTAGGAGAATCCGACTCCGACAGGTGCTTCCATGAAGATCACACTTGCGTTCTAGCAAACAATTTTCAAAGAATTTTTTACGGATACCTTATTCCAAGAGAAGACATTTTCGTATAGAGTTTTTCCTACGTCGTAGTTGTTATGGAAAGGACCCAATTCCTCGAACATACCACCTAAAAATTATTTTTACAAGATCTAAATGATTGCTACCCAAAGCACTGCATCCAGGTCCTCCGTTGAGCCACAGAAGGACAGGGTCATTTACAGGGTCGTTTTGACTTTCAGCAAACCTTTAATAACCCGTTTCACATTAGCGTTTCAACGTTGGTACCAATAGAAAAGATGATTCTGAGGATATTCCTTTGGTGTGAGGTATCCAGCAAACATGTTGTAAGTTATACTGTAAGACAATCCTGGCAGGGATATGATCTGATCAGCCTTGGCCTTATTGGTATAGTTGGAGCTCGTCTTAAAAAACTCATTTTTCAACAATTTCTAAACTATACCGTTGAAGCTCCAGAAATAGGAGGCAAAGCGGATGGTTGTACTTGTTGCTGCGACTGGCAAGGAGACAAGTTATATTCTGCCTTCTTCGGTGATGGTGAGGTGTCTACGTTTGGTAGGAGGGTACCAACAGCTTTGTTCTGAAGTAAAAGCTGTTTATGAAAACTGAGCAAACTAACGTTCCACCAGTTGTAAACCATTTGAAGCACTGGAGCGGGTCGGTCCATGGCAGAAATATGTCCACCACCTTTAATTGTAGCAACAGTGAACCTGTCCGAGAATTTCTGTACATATCTTGCTATGGAAGTTGTAGACAACCTTACCTTCACGTAACCGACTGTTGACAAACCACCTCCCTTTGTAGCTCTATAGTTCCACATAGCTCTGCGTGTGACAGTCTGAAAACACATTCTTCAAAGTTAAAGTGTTGGAAATGTATCCAAATTTATCATTCTAGGATTCCATAGTATACCGCCGTTTTTGAAGTACCTAGCTTTCGCAGTTATGATTGAATACACGCGGTGCAAAACTCACAGTAAGGTTCAATGAAGCAGCCAAAGTCTCAGAGAACCATTCCGCTCCAACATGATTACAAATGGTATCCACGTCTCCGTTGTAAATTAAAAGTTCAGCTTGATTTGCCTGATATCGTAAATTTTATGTTTTGTCCATTCCACTAACCTTATACACGGAGTGTGTCAACACTTGTCGCAGCTGGGAGTCAAGTTCCGTATACTGATGGATATATGTTACATTTCTAAACACGCAATTTAAAGTTTCCCTTTCTCCTTACACATTGTTTTCCTGCCACGCGGAAACTGAATCTGGAATATGCAGAGCTACCCGAACTTCATCGAGATTCAAATAGCTTGTGATTGCTGGTTTTCTGAAGCAGTTAAAGCCATTGAATGGGTCTGTGGAATCAATGTTGATAAGTTGCTAAAACACACATTTCTTCAACTTTGATTTAACTTACAGCATAATCTTGGAACACCATATCCTTTCTCAAAACAGGAGGCGGCGCCATGTTCAGATTGTAACAGTCTGCTGAGTAAAGGTTTTTGTCCATGCTGTTTTTGCTCCAAAGCATCATGTTGCTTTCGACCATTTTTATAACCTAAGTCACTCTTGGTTAGAAAAAAAAGGTGGTTTGTACCCTGCTAGAGCAATTTGGGTCTGCTCCTGGTTTAGGATAGATCATTCCGCCGTTCTCAGTTATATACTGACCGTAGAAGTCACAGAGTGTGGGATCTGTGACATTCTTAGGGCAACAATCGGTAACAAGTGAGTCGTATTCCCTAGAAAGAGAAAAGTACAGCTTTCACCACCAACTTTATAAACGCCAACTGTATAAACCTACTTCTGACCAATCAGTCCATAAGTGTACATGAAGAAAATGAGAGAGTTGATCTGGTTTTTGTAGGAAACCATTCCATTTCCAATCATGAGACCCTAAAATATAGCAATTTGAAGTCTTTTTTCGATTGGTTTTTTTCTACGATCATACAAGACTCTGTTCGTTAGTGTTTTGCTCCCCACAAATTGTTCGTAATTGTGACAACAGTAGTTTGTGCTAATCTTTGCAAATCAATGAAGTTTATGTTCGTTCATCTGTTCATCAGATAAGAAAAGTTTTGCGTTGCAAAGATGAAAGTTCAGGATCTTTCTCTCGTGGAAAACTGATTACCTTGAACTTCATATCCAAGTCCTTGTTCCTGATTCCGTCCAAAACCTTTGGCGTCAAGACAGAAGTGTAAACTCCTCCATAAGAAACGCCGGAAATGTAGAAATCACGGGTTTTGTATTCCGGGAACACGTTTAAAAAGTCTTTGATGGCAGTGTAATGAATCTCAGCCGCCTTTAAAGTGATTCTCCACTGCACTGTTTCAACATCACCCTACCACATCGTCGTTTAGCTGGGTCGCATTAGTTGCTGTTGTGTAGGAGAAGCCCGTGCCAAATGGAGCTTCGAGGTAGATAACGTTGGCAGCCTAAGCAAAACATAATTGATTTCAAAGTGAATGATAACCTTGTTCCAGGAGTAGTAGTTTTCAGCCAGAGTGCGACCATCTTTGTTGACACGGAAGGGACCACTTTGGGTTAGAATGCCCATCATTGCACTGTTCATTGGGCCTCCGGTGATCCAGAGAACAACTGGAGCCTTGTCAGCATCTTTCTCTGCTTCGACGAACCTGAAAGATCATTTTTTCTACAAACCATGTCTAAGGTCCTAAGGTTTTACGCTATTCCTGTTTGTAAGTTTTGGAATCAAAGCTTAAAAGCTCTTTTAGGTTTTCGAGTTCATCATTTTTGAAACATAGCAACACTGTTAGAGGAAAACTTACCAATAGTGAAGTTTGGAGTTATATGCCGCATCCAGATAACCAGAGTACTGATTAAACGTAATTTCAAAGGAGAGTCCAGGTAGGTTAGGAATCTGAATACATGAACTTCTAAACAGATAAAGTAACAAACGAGAGCTGCATCTTTTCTTGATCGCACAGGAGCCAAGCTTTGATATTGGGGCAGAAGTGGCTGAGCTCCAAGAGGCACCATTGCCAGACAGTTATTGAATCCCAGACGGTACACAAAGTTCCTGACAGTTTGAAGAACTTGAGAAGGACGAGAAACAGCGGCTTTGAAACCACCACCCTGTGAATATTTGACAATACAATAAAAGTTTTGTCAAACCCTGATTGTGATGTAGAAGAGGCGATCGGTAAACTCCATTCGCAAACCACCGTCAGTGTCATTGTAAACGAAGCGATGGTAGTTTGCTCTCCACGGTTCGTCCATCGTAAGCTAAAAGACTGTTCATCTACGTGATCCCAAAACAAACTGAACCGTCATACTCCTGGTTTTTGCGAAGGACAACGCGAATTGTTGAGCCCCGATAAAGTTATTGGTGGCATCAGCATCTCCGTTATAAATGAGAACCTTAACAAAGTTTGGGTATTATCAGTTTTTACCGAACCGTCATATTTTGAGCAGAGTAAGAAGGGTCATTCATAAAGGTAATCAAGTCACTTGTTAAGTTGACGCTAGCAACTGAGAATTGAGCATTTTTCCTTAAATAAGAATGGTGAAATTAAAGTCTAACTAGTTTACGAGCAAGCTCCTTGGAAGGCAATCTTAGCGTTCAAAGCCTTTTGAACATCAGGGTTTGACAAGTAAGCGGAAAGGGCTCCCGATCTGTAGCAAGGGTAGCCATTGAAGGCATCTGTGGAGTTTACAATGTTTGACTAAATATATACATATTGGGTGTAAAAGGGTTGAAAAGGATAACCTGTTGGACAGCAGTGTTGTAGCAATCTTGGTAAATGTTCTCCTTGTCTACACTGAAATATTTGGTTGTATTCCAAACGTTGTTTTCTCTCTCTACGAGTACTTGTGCTTATCAAAAGATAACGATAATTATAATTTTCCGTCCATTCATGGCTTGGGGTTGAAAATTGAAAAATGTTGTTCGTGTATATTTGTTTGTACCTTCGCCTTGATCTTGCGTCCAATGTTCGCTGTCAATGAAATACGCACGTCTTCCGTTTTTTATCTGTTCATAAAGATGTTTTACAACCGACATGTGCATGGGAGCAGGCCCTTTTTCAGAAAAGGAAAAACACATTGTTCAACAAACATTTCTGGGTATAAAGCAGGCTTGTTTTTTTGTTTCGATGGTTTGAGAAGGAACGAATATTCTAGAATACTCACGGTGCTTGAATCCAATTGAGGTAAGCCTTGTTTGCCTTGTTCGTGCAATTAGAAGATGGACTGTTGTCATAATCACAAGTAAGTGTTGACTGGTTAGAACAGCAAGCAGCCTGCAGATCGTTCCATTCACTGAATTTTGTGAATTTCGGATTGTTTTTTTCTGTACTAACTCTTTTCCTGCAAATCCATGCACGTATGCGTACCCCATAAAAGTGTTGTAATTGGTCACATAATCCAATTCTCCATTTGCCACAAAGATTCCCTAAAACAAGTTTAGTACCCGTTCACTTTTTAGCTACTTGTAAAACACTTAGACGAGGTGACTTTGTAGTTTGATATTTGATGCCGATTTGAGCGGGGAGGAAGTAAGCAGAACCTTGAGCTCCAAACACAAGGGGATTGACAGCTCGTTCAGGAAAAACGTTCACAAGGAAATCATCAAGAGCCGCAGTATAGTAGTCCACAAGCTAGGCAAAACCATAAATGTGTTTTCAAGCTAGCTTACTTGGCTTGGAATCAGAGCTCCTTGTGGTTCAACTGGAGAGTACCCAACTCCGGGAGGGTCAATGACAAGCAAGTTGGCCATCTAATCACAACTTAATGCTCTTTTAAGGCCACTTACCTTATTCCAAGCAAAGACGTTCTCATAAAGCTTACTGCCATCGGAGTATGGTCGGAAAGGACCAATTTCTTCCATCATCGAATAAACAGCGCTGCAGGAGAGACTGGGAAAGAATACAATAATAGGGTCCGTTGCGATTTTGTTTTGCGATTCGATGTACCTAAAATCCTTATGCCGATCTAAAAATCTTTTTATACCAGTAATGAAGTTGACCATTGTTCAGGTAACCAGAGTACTGTTTGAAGTTTACAGAGAATGTTGTGTTTGGGAGACCATTGGTTACTAAGTCTTGATCACTTCTGGTAGTTGCCAAGCTGCTGCCCAAAAGGGCAAGGACGGAGAAGGCTAAAAGCCCTCTCATACCTGAAATCATACTATTCAGTAAATCATACTTTTCAGTAGGATGAGGTATTAGGGTCACACAGAAGCGACAACAGATAGGGATTGTGGTACTTCAAAGCATAATCTCAGTCTAATCGAAAGTGATAAGGCAGAGACGTGGCAGAGCTACCGACCGTTTACAAAAGCACAAAGTGAAAGTTAAATAAATACACCACTTTAAAACTGCTTTTCATGAAAATTAAACCTTAAACAACGTCAATGCGTTCAAATTGAAAACTACAGGAAAAAGTAGCATTAAAATGAGTTCAACTGTTCAAATTTATGGCAGTGGCTTCGGCAGACATTCTCAACTTCCCCCAGCAAAACAAAACCTGAATTCTTTTTGAAACACAGTTTTCATTACCTTTGCAACTGTTGTTTTCACATACAACTGTTTTCATTAATTTGAGGTTGTTCAGTATGTTGAGTCGAGATCATCAAATCCCTGCCCTACAGGACTGTTTCCATGGTTCCATCCCAGAACAGATTTGCCGTTTGAAGCTGCTTCTGAAAACTATGGATCCCCGCCTGACTGGCGACATTAGTTACGAGCAAAAGGGATACTACCGGCCCGAGGTATCTACCATGCAGAACTGAATTTCATAACATTTCTTGAAAAGCACAAAGATGAATGGGTGCAAACACATTTTCAATGATAAAACTTCTGAATCCAAGTCAATCCAGTTCTTGTAAACAGTTCCTCAGTAAACAAAAGTCCCTCGATTGCAGTTTTCTGTTTTTTTACCTGTCATATCTGTTGAAGTAACCAAAATGAATTGAATTTCGGAAAGATCACATCAAGATCAGAAATGAAGACACGTTTTCAGTTTTTTCATTAATTACAAGCCCCTTTAAAAGTACGATAAAACGTTTATTTAACTGATATCTATAATTCACAGGAAATATACAGTGATGAAAGCAATAAGAGCACTGAAAATGCTCATTGTCACGGAACTCCTGGTCGTTGCTTCCGGCTGAGGGGTAGTTGGACTTGTGGTTGTACTGCTCATTGGAGTAGTGATAGGTGTTGTGGAGACAGTAGTTGTGTTCGAAGGCGTCGTCTGTGATAGAGATATTAATGATTTATGCCCGTTTCTTACCGTTGTAACGGTAGTTCCAGGAGATGGCAGAGGAGAGCCGTTGAAAGGAGTACTGTAGTCATTTCCAGCAATCCAGTTGTAGATCATCTGCTGAGCCTGTTGAGGACGGTCCAAAGGAACAAAGTGACCAGCTCCCTGAAACAACATCTAATATATGTAATTTATCATTGCTAACCTTCACAGTGAGTACATCAACGTTGGCAGCATATCGCTTGGCGTAGCCACCCTGTGTTGGCTGGTACTTGTTGGCAGTTTGGAAGGTCCATGGCTTCCTGGCACTTGTAACCTTAAATTTTTTATGTGGTGTGTCAACTGAAACTCAGTTACTGGAAGTCCAAGAGAGTTCTTCATGACCTTGTTGGTGAACCATTCGGAACTCAGCCAGTTGCACATCTGATCAGCGTCTCCACTGTAGATAAGCAGCTGGTAATTTCCGGCCTTGTAGTAAGGACTAAAAGTTTCCTTCAGAGTTTGTTTTTAAAAACGGTTACCTAGTAAGAATTCTCTGATAAATGGCATCAGTGCTGTTGACTTGTTGTTGGTAGGCAATAATGATGTTGTTGTTACTGAAACAAAGCAAGTTCCCAGACAATCAAATATAACTTACGGATCCCGAGGACCATTGCTGTCGGGAATGTTGAGGGTACGACGGACACTGGGAAGGTTCAAGTATTTAAGCAAAGCGTTATCCATGTAGCACCAATATCCACCGTTAGCATCAGAAGATTCGTAGTTGATTCCAGTCTGCAACAAAGTCGCATTTTCAAGACACGCAACATTTTTAACTTACCCAGCTCTCTCCAACATCCACTCCCTGCTGTCCATCATTCAGAAGACGGTAGCATTGTTGATACAGGTTGTAGGGGTCGTAGACCTGAGCCTCCACATAGATTCCAGTTGAATTAAGCTGAAATCCCTAGGTACACATCAAAGTTTGCTTCACCACCTTTTGGTAACAGGGATCTGATTGGTTTCCGCTGTAGACGATGGGATTGAAGTCCGTGATACGGTTGGAGTACATGCAGTTCAACTCATCGGGAACACCTTGGCAGCAAAGTTGGTTAATCTGCTGGTAGTCACTGAAACAAAAATAGGATTAAACCCAAACATGGTCTTACGAGTAGGTGATTCCTGCCCTGTAATACTCGGTGTGGACAATGGTGTTGGAGAGGATGGCCTTGTCGACTACTCCGTTTCCGAGAGCAGATCCCTAAAAGAAAAGTTATTGCAACGTCAAGGTTTCGACAAATAGTGGCAAGTAAGCTTGTAAGAGCGAAGTACCTTGAAGTTGATGACAAATGTTCCATTCTGAATTCCGTTGATCAGCTTCTCAGTGAGCATAGGAAGATAAACTCCTGCGTAGGACTCTCCAGTGAGATAGAAAGGTCTAGTCTGGTACTCAGGCATAACATTCAAGAAGAAGTCTTGAAGAGCAGCATAGTTTTCGATAGCAGTCTAAATTTTTAAAAAAAATCATTATTACATCCATATCGTATACGTTGTCATCGTTCCAAGCAGGAGTGATTCCATCGGTAGTGTAGGAGTAACCAACACCAACGGGAGACTCGAGGAACAGCACATTAGCGAACTATAACAAGTTTGGTTTCAAAAACTTAATGATTTCTTACTTTGTTCCAAGCGTAAGGGTTCAAGCTAAATGTTGTTCCGTCCTTGTTGAGCCTGTATGGGCCGTGCTCCTGGAACAGACCTTCCATGGAGCTGGAACCAGGTCCTCCGTTGAGCCAAAGAAGAAGAGGAGCGTTGGCAGGGTCGGTCTCACTCTCGATCAACCTAGAAAACAAACCCTTTTTATAAATAAAAAAAAAGTAAATACCAATAGTGAAGGAAGTGCGTGGGTGCCGCCTTTAAGAAACCGGAGTACTGCTTGAACGGCAGATCCTTAGGAGCTCCAGGAAGGCCGAGAACACGGTCGGAATCCTAGAAATCAGGCTTTTTTGACAGTTCCTTTTTCAGCTAGATTTGTGTGATCTTCCCTTGAAATATTAGAACAAATGTTACCTTTCGGGTGCAGTTTCCAACAGGAGGCGATTGGTCTTGGAATTGCTTCAAAAGAGGCTTGGGGGTCAGGTCAACCTGAATTAGTGATGCATCCTTTACAGGTATATTCTCACCGGTTGAGGATTACTGTAATCCTGGCTGTTGGCGAGGAAGCTGTTAATCATTTGCAGAGCAACAGCGGGCCTATCCATGGGCACCATATGTCCGGCTCCCTTCACGGTAAGCTGTACCAAGTTCTTCTGGTTCCAAGATTTGGCATAACCAGCAATTACTTGAGGATATCCTGGTCCCATCTGGTAGAACCACGGTTGGCGAGCAGAAGAAAGCTGAATTTAGACGAGGATAATTTTATCCACTCCAGTCTTACCGTCATGTTACGCTGCACCACCAAATTCTCTACGAACCACTGATCTCCAAGGAACTGGCAGATTGTGTCCAAATCTCCGTTGTATAGCATGATCCTCATGTTGTTGGAACTGTACCATTTAGAATCCATAATTCTGTTGAAGGTTTCGGTCATGTTGTAGTAGTCGGGAGTGTCATGGTATGGGTAATCACGTCTATCGAAGCATTCCTCCCATTGCTTTCCAGGCTTCAACTGAGCATGGATTGCAGTCTGCACATCCTTGCGGTTCAAGTAGTTGGTGGTCGCATCGTCGTTGTAGCAAGCGAAACCATGGAACGGGTCGGTTGATCCGTACCAAGAAGCAACATCGTTGTTCACGAAAGGAGTAGAAGCAAGAACACTCTTCCTTCCTCTGGTCTTTCTTGCAGCAATAGTCTTCTCCATCCTTGACCTTGGTTTCAAGCTCCTCTTGCTACTCTTCTTGCTACTCTTCTTTGCACTGCTGCTGCTGTCTGCGGAGTACGCGTAGCAATCCTGGTAGATGTTGTAAGCATCGCTGAAAAACGTTACATTGATTGCAAACTAATTTTTTGGCCTGGACAAGCACACTAACGGATTGACGTTAGAGTCAACTTACATATTGTCATCCTCGTCTCCATAGAACATATCCTGATAAGAGTTCAGGGCGTTGGCGCAAGACGAACCATCGTCATTGAAGGGATAAGAGAAGTAAATGGGGTTGGTGTTGTTCAATCCACAGCCACTCTTCAAGTTGTTCCAATCGCTAAAAACAATATAAATCATTAAGTTGAATCCTTGCGTACTCCAGTCCGTTTAAGCCTCGTCCGTACTGCAGAGCCTGTTCAGAATCGTTCTGCAGGTATTCGCTGAGAATTCCGTTGCCAATAGCGAAACCCTAAATTCTTGTTGATTTTGATCACGATTTTTGTTACCTTGAAATTCAAAGTCAGTTTTCCACCTTGGATGAGCTGGATGAGCTGGAGAGTCAAAGTAGGCACGTAGACTCCTCCGTAACTTTCTCCGGAAACGTAGAATTCATGAGAGGCGTATTCAGGGAAGATCTGTTCAAAGAAGTACTTGATTGCGTAGGCGTTTCTAACGGCGGTCTGAAAACTTTTTTATTTTCGTCTGTCCGTCGTTAGGCTACCGTGTCATCGTTCCAAGTGTAGTTCTTGTTGCTCGTTTGAGAAAATCCGACTTCGGCCGGTGCCTCCATGTAGAGCACGTTAGCTTTCTGCAAAGAAATATTATTCAATTCCATTATGGTGGTTTCAATTTTGTCAAAACTTACCTTGTTCCACGTGTAGACATTCTCATAGAGAGTCTGACCTCTGTCATCGTTGGGATGGAAAGGTCCCAGTTCATTGAAGAACCCAACTTAACTAAGTATTAAAAAAATGTTTTGGTAAACTCTTACGAAGAGAACTGCATCCAGGTCCACCGTTGAGCCACAGAAGCACAGGATCATTGACAGGATCATTCTGACTCTCAGTGAACCAGTAGAACAACTGATCGGTAGGGTACTCAGCAGGGCGGAGGTATCCAGAGAATTGACGGAAAGTAGGGTTGAAAGTCAATCCAGGAAGGCTAGTGATAAAGTCGGCTTGAGCTTGGGCGGTGAGATTAGACACGTCGAATTGTGCATCCTCCTCCTAAAAAAAACTTCTGAATAGATGGAATTAAGTGATTTCACCACGTCTTCCAAAATTGCTTCAGCTTTCATTGGGAAGGGAGGAATCGTGATAGGGGCAAGAGATGCGAAGGGAGCCGCTGCCAGAGGACTGCAAGAAGACAGACCTTGGTAGTCAGGGCGCATTTGGGCAGGTTCAAGGTTGATGTTCAGAACGGTACTCATATCCAAGTTCTGAAGCTAACTTTGAAAACAATTCTTGTAATTTTACGAACGTTAACGAAGTTGTAGATCATCTGGAGAGCAGGTCCAGGGCGATCCATAGGGACCAAGTGTCCGGATCCCTTGACAGAAACCAAATTGATGTTCTTGGAGAACTTCTGAAACATGATGCTTTCAACTTCAATATAAGTGGAGGTTGACCTTGATGTATCCAGCGAGTGCTTGAAGAGTTTTCTGAGTCAACTTGTAATGCCAGTGATCTCTGGGAGCAACGGTCTAAAAAACGTTTGAAGTTTTGTCATTGTTTTTTTCTTACGGTAATGTTGTTGTTAGCAGCGAAGTTCTCAAAGAACCACTGATCTCCCAAGTGGTTGCACACCAAATCGGCATCTCCATTGTAGATCATCATTCTCATGTTGTTCTTCTGAAACATGTACGCTTTTGAATACTTCACAAACAACTAACGTCATAAATGTAATTGTTGATAATGAATGAAAGTTCTCCATCCAACTCGAAATACTGCCTGTTGTAGAAGTTGGCGTTCATGTCTTCGCTGAATTACGCTATGATTAAAATTCATGCTTAGAAACTACTTGAAAGTCTGCCAAGCTCCGACGGAATCAGGGATGTGCAGAGCCTGACGAACAGACGGCAGGTTCATGTAAATAACAGAAGCGTCATCTCCCCAGCAAGGGAATCCGTTGAAAGGATCAGTGGTTCCAGTATTCAGCACAGTCTAAAAAATATGTTTTTAGAAGTCTTGATAACCCAGTGCCTTTTGATCAACAAAACTCTGGGAAGACATTCCCGTAGGACCAACAACAGCGGCGGCAGGATAGTTGTAGCAGTCTTGGTAGGGGTTGTAGGGGTTGTTCTGGGTTAACCAAACCATGTCGTTAACGTAAGAAATGACCTGAAGATGTTGATATACGGAATGTTTAATTAACCCACAGTGCTAGCGCACCACTGATCAGCGCCTGGAAGGGGAACGTAGTTGCCGTGATTATCGAAGTTGATGTAGGGAGTGTAGAAGTCACAAGTCGTGGTGTCGGTCTGATTACAGCAGCGGCTGGTTAGGGCGTCGTACTCGCTTAAACAAATCATGACGCACCGAAACAACAACCTTCATCTTTTGGTTATGACAATAGGACCACCACCGTTTTCGCTTTTTTCGGTTTTGACGTAGGAACTACTGTGCCACGCGGTGTGGACTCTGCAGAAATCAGTATACTCTTTTTTTCTGGGAAAATGACGGATGGTCTTTTTATAGAGCACAAACTGTAGCCAAAGCTCTGTGACCGTGGGAAATTATTTTAACACTTGACCTGAAAACTTACGTTTGTCCCAGAATTCCGTAGGCGTACAGCTGGAAAATCACAGAGTTCACTTGATACTTGGTGGTCAGCTCAGCATTTCCGATGGCAACACCCTGAAAGCAAAAGATCAACAAGTTTCAAACCAATAGTTTACCTGGAAATTCAATTGGATATCTTCCGAGTAGATTCCGTTAAGAAGTCTCCTACTGAGGGTTGGGATGTAAACTCCACCGTAAGACTCTCCGGTCACAAAGAAAGGTCTAGTCTTGTACTCGGGGAAGACATTAAGGAAATCCTTGATAGCGTTGTAGTTATCATCAGCCGTCTGAAAACATAGAAGTACATTTGTTGTATTACTTCTTACCAAGTTGTCATTCCAGGTGGATTCGTTAGCAACAGTGGAGTAAGAGTAACCAACTCCATAGGGTGCTTCAAGGTAGAGAACATTGGCAAACTAAAGCAATTTGTTTTTTCTTCAAAGTCATACCTTGTTCCAGGAATAAACATTCTCATAAAGGGTGTTTCCATCCTTGTTGGGACGGAATGGTCCATTTTCAGTGAGCATTCCCCACACGGAGCTGCTGCCGGGACCTCCGTTGAGCCAAAGAAGAATGGGATCGTTAGCGGGATCCCTTTGAGATTCCACGAGCCTAAACAACTTTACTGTTTTAGAACACTTTGTTGCTTGCAATGATGCCTTGGATAAACTCACCAATAGTGAAGTTTGTGCTTGTCCGAGCCGCTGAGGTATCCAGAATACTGCTTGAAGAAAATTTGGAAACTCAGTCCAGGCAAGTCGGTAATATAAAAAATACATGGTTCTCATAAATGAGGTTGCATCTTACCAAGTCGGCAGCTTTCCTTTGCTGAGAAACCTGGAGGTATTGGTACTGGGGAAGCAGATTCTGAGCCTTGAGGTTGACGAACTTCAGGCAGTTGTCCCACTTCAGATTCAGAACGAAGTTCCTGACGACTTGAAGTGTTTGGGCTGGTTTGTCCAGAGGGGCAAAATGACCAGCACCCTAAAACACAGCTACATTTATATAGTTCGCATTAAAAGTACTCTGATTGAAAGAACAGTGAAGTTTCCTGAGTAGGATTGTACAAGGCCTCCTTCCATTTCTTTGTAAGCAGTACCATTGTAACTGGCTTGCCAGTGGACATCGCTTATCAACTAAAAATGATTGTTGATCAGTGCGACAAAATGGGTATACCGTGTAGTTCTGAGTCTTAGCGAAAGCAACTCCAAACTGTTGAGCACCAATAAAAGTGCTTGTGCTGTCCAAGTCACCATTGTACAGAATAACCTAGGAATTCTGTCTTAAACAGGCAAAACAAAATCGGAACCTTCATCCCCTTAGCTGTGTAGCTCTTGTCGTTGACAAAGTTGGCAAGGTTGACAGTGATGCTAGTTGACTTGTCACCGTAGTTGAGGTTACTGAAAGAAAACACTATCACCAAAACAAGAAACGAAAAGGTGTCATTACATGTCGAACTTCTGTATTTACACTCACATGCAGGAGTTGAATTCAGGAGCAGACTTGTTGCTGACATGAAGCGCATTTCTGACTGCCTTCTGGTCAAGGTACATACGAGTAACAACATCAGCATTGCAAGGGAATCCGTTGAGAGGATCCGTGGAGTTGGTAATAGCAGCAAGCTGAAATTGGCTTATTGAAAAATTTGGGAAATTGCCCACCTGGAGTCCCAAAACTGAAGCGGAGTTCTGGAGACGGATCTGGTTGGTGTAGCAGTCCTGGTAGACGTTGAAAGGATCGTTGCTGAATTTTAGTCATAACTGTAAAGGTTATAAAACTAACAGATTTCCAATCCACGTGCTGGCAGCTTTCTTGGATTTGGTCTGGCAGTCAGCAGAAGGAGAGTTAACGTAATCGCAAGTGAGGGTGGACTGGTTGACACAGCAAGACGAGCGAAGGTCATCCCATTCACTAAACATCAACGTAATGCGTTACAAAGTTTATCAAATACTCTTTTCCAGCAAATCCATGCATGTAGGAGAAGGCCATCAGACTGTTGAACTGAGTGGTGCTATCCAGAAGGCCATTTCCAATAGCAAGACCCTAAAAGTAGTTTCACAAAGTAGTTTAGGATATTTACAGCAAGGTTAGCCTTGGGTGTTGTTGCTCGGGACTGAATTTTGATTCCAACAAGGGTTGCAAAGACAGCTCCGTATCCTTCTCCAGCAAGGAAGACGGGGTTGTTGATCATGCCAGGGAAGACGTTGAAGAAGTCGTTTAATGCGTCTTCCAAAGCGTTAGAAGTCTTAAAAGGAAATAGTATTCTTCTTTTTTTTAACTTACAGAAGTGTCATCCAACTTGCTATTTGTCACAGGAGAAAATCCAACTCCAGGAGCGTCGATAACAAGAAGATGGGCCATCTGAAGATTCCAGTTATATTTTGTCTTCATATATTTGGAAAGTAGTGTAATATTTGAAACTTGTTTTCCCATTTGCTGCAAGCAAGCGCAACATTTGTTCCTTTATGCTTCAGAAGTTCATAAACGTCACTAAGCCTGTGCTGCTACCAAATGCAATCCTCTTAAGTGCTTATGTGCTATTTGCGATTGGATTTGGACCGAATGTGCTTCCTTATCACAACCCTTGCATCAGTTTACGATTTACAAAACATAAATTCTACACAGCAATCGTGGCAAATTTGTGCATTTACGATTTTTTGGCAAAATTACTCTGAAAATAGGGTTAACACGGAACAAGCGGGGTCGGGCAAACATAAGTTAAAGACCTAGTTGCCGGTTGCCCTGTTTTCTGCAAAGTACCTTGTTCCAGGAGAAGACGTTCTCGTAGAGAGTCTGCCCGTCGGCATTCACACGGAAGGGACCGATCTCTTCCATCATTCCAAACACGGAACTGCAGCCAGGGCCTCCGTTGAGGAAGACGATCAGAGGGTCAGATGAACCGTTCGTTTGAGACATGATGTGCCTGAAAATTAAAATGCGAATATTTTGTATTTGTATACACATGTGTTGCTGTCATTGTAATCAATGTGCAAAGAAGTCACACAATTTCTGAAGATCACGCGCATTTCCTTTCAACGCACTCCTTATCGAATTCCACACAAAGGGAAATTTTTTGTAGTTTGTTTTTCGATAAATATTTTGTTAAACAAAGTTTCTTCAAAGACTTTTATTTATGTTTAGCTTCATACTATAGTGGTCTTATTACACCGTTTTAAAAGAAAAGCTGTTTGTTTTTATTATGGTTTCTCATGCATTTATCGTGGATTGCACCCCGTTTAGCAGTGAATATAGCTGACAAAAACCATTCCGACCACACCACCAAGACCATAAAAATAGCCCAGGTACTCTGTGGCTTGTAGATAAAGGAAACAACTGTTACCGTCATCAAAAAACGCAAATGTCCAAGTATTCACAAACTTTACACCTTTAAAACCTCTTTTAATTTACACCTATTTCCAAATTTGTTGTTACTCGAAACGTCGATAGGTACTTGTCCTAATGAATGCCGAATTGTAACATGGGAAAGAAAAG
>LNBV01001854.1:0-18078 GCA_001513535.1 Oscheius sp. TEL-2014 | reverse complement strand
AATTATTAGTTTTTCAGAAAAAAAATTGAATTCTTGAGACGACATGGAAGATTGCAATAAAATTTTGGGAGTGTTAAATAGAACTTTTCATTAAACAAAAATAGTAGCTGAGGTCGAAACTTCAAAAGAGAAAATTAGATTTGTTGGCAGGCAATTAAAAAATTTTCTAGTTACAGCCCAAATTATTCGTTTTCTGCCAAATTTAGGGCAATAACTTTCGTTCTTGAGATGTCAACAGAGATAACAATGCATTTTCGCCAACAAGAAATTTACTTGTTTTTCAATAGAACAAAAAACAAATGATTTTACACATTGAAAACAAAGGATGTGCGTTGAAATAGTGGCGGAACGGAGGGCAAATGAGTCACGTTCGTTGGTCTCGGGATCGATACATAGCCAGACATTAAACTAGCCATTGTGGCGGAAGGAGTAAAGATTATAATGTAGTAACACAAGAAATTCGCTCTTTTTGCATTAAAAACGCAAGCGAAAATTGGAAATTTGGAAAAAAAAAGGTATTGATAAATGTTATGAAATCGCTCCCGTCGGGAAGGCAGAAGGTTAAACCATACAAGGCCTTTGAAGTTTCGAGGTCAGCGGTCGCTCAATTGCAGCGCCGCCCTCTTTTTCGTAATTGAAAACCTGCAGGCAAACCGACACCGCGCGTCACTTGATGGCGTTGACAAGGTTGCCTTGGTAACAGAAATTACCAGGTGTAAGCACGGGTTTATGCGGGTCATTCAGAGAAAACAATCATTTCACAACCGTCCGAGCACAAAAATTGATATCAACAAAAGGGCAGAGGCAAACACAGATGACGTGGATGAGGACCCGTTACAGTAATTCTTGGAGCAACAGCACACCTTCTCATTGAAATTGTTAGTGAAACACTCGTCCTTCTAAAAAATACAATATAAGGTAAACAAAAGATGAAACGTGCCTTGCACTGACGTTGCATGTCGTTATCGCATCCGTAGGTTACCACAGAACGTCCTCCAATAGTAGCTGTGACACTAGAAGTTTTCTATATTTTCCATTGCACAAAAAATCCCACCTTGTGCAGAAAGGAGAATTGTTCAAGCAATCCAAAGTGTGTTCGGGTTTCATTGACAGTTCCTTCACATCTGAATAGCTTCGAATATATTAAATACTGCATCCGATATTCTAGGTTAAATAGAAAATCTCCATTATGCGATAGATTATGGACAGACATAACAAGTTCCTTTTGATTGCACTGTCTTCGATATTCTTTTTAAACAAATTGCAGAAAAAAATTGAAATCAATTTTCAACTTTCACAACATTTGCCCTGAATCGAAAAGATCGGCTAGTTGAAATTTTTGTGATGACTGCTATGAAGATTCTTAAATTTTCTGAGAATTTACAATAAGGCATGTACTTAAAAAATCATTAATAAATCCGTTTGTATCCGGTTCAAAATATATGGGGGCGACGATATATACTTCTTACACGTGATTCTTTACGTAGAAATGCAAGATTAGAACAAGGCTTCTTTCTATTATCTGTTATTAGGCTCAAAAGGATAATTGAGTAAGCATTCTTTGAATAATAAGCAATCAATGTCACATGAACATAGCATTTTTTCAGTAAAGTTTCACTAAAAATTAAAATTCTCAACTTATCATTCAAAAGGAAACTCTTTTGAAAACTAACCATTGTAGCAAGTAAGAGCGAAGGCGGCAGAAATTCCAAAAGCGAGGCAGACGAGTGAACGCATTGGGCCGAAGGACGCTACGGTATGGTACACATGTCCTATTTCGGTTGCCTTTTAAGCGAGTCTGTTTACCGTGACCGACCATATCAATTCATCCGTGGACATCACACACATGACGAAGCGTCTCGTCGTGTTCGAAAGGGTGAATCATTCACGACGACGTCCAGAAACCACCTGTAGCCATAAAAAGAGCAGATGGTACGGGGAAATCGTAATCATTTAGATTCAAAGAATGATTCAGCAAAGTGATTCAAGGTTGTGCATTGTTACAGTGACAGAATTGCATTTCGCCCACTCACAGGTGGAAGGTCTCAAACTAGAAACGGTTTACGGGTTGTGAGTAACCAAGTTTCATAAAATGTTTCGAAAAGCATTAGTGTTAACAAAGAATTTTGTAACCAATAATTGTTGAAAGTTATCGGTAAACAGAAATAGCGAGTTTTTTCAATCTTCCAATCTTCATTCTTATAACAACTATTTGTGGCTTATTATAGTTGTTGTCCATTTATACAACGTAGTCCACTCAATCAGTATATCGTTTCAGTTTCCAGCGATATGTTTAGAGTTTTGAATTTCCTGTATGATCCATAGTCAACGGTGGAAACGGAATCAGACTATGGTCTTCTGCGAAACATTTGCGCTGATCGCCGATCACTTGAATTCAAAATTGTGTTTGCACAAACTTTGAAACAGAAATAGGCTACAGCATTCTCCAAACCTCTGAACTGTACAGTTTACTGGTTCTCGCTGCTTCAGAAAACATTTGCCGGAAGTAAAGCTTGACTCCATGTTGGTTAGTTCAGGCATGACAAAGGATAGTTTAGTTTTGGAGCTTAGTGATGCATATGTACTAAACACATTTCCATTTTAGCTATGTAATGTCCTCAAAAGTGAAAAGGTAGATTTTGAGAAATCACACCTAATGTCTGCATCTTCGAGCTTTGCATATTCACTTCGTCTGCTTATGATAGCAGCCAGGAGTTCTAAATGGCATATATTTTCAAAAGGTTTTATATGACATCGCAGCCAAACCAACAAAAGATTTCACATTTTGAACTACCTTTTTAAAGGTTTACTCTAATCACAGCAAACAGTTCCTGCTGAAACCTTTTGTTGCCAATTGTTGTCATTCCTGTAAACATTATGATGTCATGTCGTCATCGTCGGAAGATCTCGGGGGCCGATACGATCCAGAATGTAAAGTAGACTTTAATGCCGACAACATTTTTCAGATTCCCTCTTGCCACATTCCGCAGTAAATGCTTGATTATTCATCAAATAATGAATCATATCTACGTTTACAGATGACATCGTCGCCAGACCAACAATAATTTCAAAAAATGCCTCTTCCGATGTCTTTCGACGATTCACTAGACATTGCCGATCCTGAAATTATGAAGCAACTTCACAAGTCAGAACAAATCATTCGAGAAGTGGCAAGTGTAAATTCAGTTTAAAAAACAAGAATCATTTTCAGAAACCAATCATTGCTTTCGCTGTTTTTGCCATTCTTCTGAATGTTGGCATTATTGTATTTCTCACCATGAAAGTGAATCACAGCTTTGGGTGCAGTACAGCTATGATGTTGTTGTCTTCCACTTCGGTGAGAAAATTTCTTTCACTACAGTTCATGTTATTTGCAGTTGATTAAAAACCAATCTAAAAAAATAGTTTCAAAGTTTCAAAACAAGAGTTTCAGATTTGTATCCAGTATGCTGTTGCTCATTACGCTTACAAACGGAGCCGGCCCAAACTAAAATTTGCCAACATTATATTGGTAAGGGAAATCCTTTACGATTTTTGCACATTTTATTTTAAGACCGTGTTCTCCGGGTTGTCCATTTTCGCATATATCATGGTCTACTTCTACAGTTGCACAATTTACAGTGAGTTGACTAAGTGAAGTTTTATATCTTTGTATAGATACGTACGTACTCTTTTACTACTACATTATCATCATTATTGAGATTTCGATCACAATTATGGGTAGATTTGAATTATTGTATAATATATTACTATTTACAGCAACTTGTTGTCAACGCCGACTCTGCGTTGAAGTTATCAGGCAGCTAGGCCCAGTTAGGATTGCTTGATTAGGATATGTATGTGTTTTCTTTTAGAACCAATCGAATGTCCCTGTCCAGAACAAATGGTAATTTAGTGCATGTTTCAGTACAATGTGGGTTATCAGTGTGGGTTAAAAATAAAACGTGCAGGCGAGGGGGTGTGGAAAAAAAGCTTTCGTGTAAAGTACATGAGAAAGTGCAAGGGCAAAGATTTGTCTATAAATAACCTCCTAATAAAAGCAAAGTTTGTGTAAATTAGTAATTAGATTGGCACTGAGGCATTAAGGACACCATCCAGTTCCAAATTTCTTGGGAGTCAGGAGTGCTTGCGAGATTCGATCCAAGGTTTTGGGGTTTCGGTAAACCGCAAAAGGCTGTTTAGAAAAGTTTTTTTTAAGTCAATTCATAGTGTCTTTTAATTACATAGTTTCTTTTAATCCTAGTCCATAGTAAGACCCTATAAAGAGCTTTTTTCTTACAGAAGTCACCGAACGTTGTCTGTGTATGTATTCTCCTTCCCGAACCCCAAAATTACCTTCATGCATGAGATTCTGTCATGTCTTTGCAAAATGTTAGTATCTTTGAAAAGCCAGAAAATCTTTTATGAACTAAAGAATGGGCCCTAGAACATGTAAAAATTCATAAAGAAACCAAAACACTTTTATATTTTATTACTATTTTATATGTACCCGTATTTCTCAGAGGTCACAATCTAGAGATAAGATTTCCGTAAAGTGGTCTAAGTCGTTCCATCCCCGCAGCTGTCAAATGTATGTCGTTATCCACAAAGGAGAGTAGAGTCTCGGGGTCGTAGGACAGGTAATAGCCACCTTGTTGGAATGGAACTGATGTATCAATTATCTAAATCACAATCTACATGACACAACAAAGCCTTGCCTCGCATTTTTTACACGAAATCGCTGCAATCCGTGCCCTTGACCACTGCATTTCTTCGTCTCCACTCTAAAATGAATACTACGCCTGTAAGCTTTGATTCATACCGCTTTCGTCACTTGGAATGGTAATAGAGGAGCTCCCTTTTTCAATGCTTCTATGTAATTATTGAGGTGTAGAAGAGGGTACATTGGATGTGCACCTGAATTAAAGTTTATTAAGGCGTTAAATTGAATTACCTTGAATGAAAACTTTTTCGCTTATTGCCTCCAGCTTGGAAACTTTATCATTGTACTCAATAACAATTGGATCATCCTTGAGAGCTGTTGTGAAGGTAGCTTTTTGTGAATCTTGGAATCTAAATTTAACTTTGGTTGTGACTAATCAAGGTAATTTCACCGAGTAATCACAAATATGTAGTCAGGCTTCAATGCCTTCATCATAGTGATAACAATGTCCAACTGATTGTGGAAGAAAGGATGTGGATTGACTACGAATTCATCACGAATCACTTGTAAACCTGAATACGCCACTAATTTAGAAATTTCATAAAGGTTTCTTACTAATGCTACTAATGACGTAAAAGTTACTATAGTTGCCTTTGAATTCTTCTTGAATCGTATTAGCTTGATTCATCGCATAACTATTCCCCACAACAGCGACAGTTTTCGAGCCATTCCCTTTCTGACATTATCTTGCCCCGAGAGGTTTTGACTAGACAAACCGGATACTCGCATAATCCCCAAGGTTTCGTCAGTTCCGCTCGATTTCCTGGATCGTCAACAAAATTACACTTTAGGATGTTGGACACATATGTCTGGGCAAATATCATGTTTGTTTCTATTGCTTCTTGAACACTAGAATTTGCTGAAAATAGAAATTAAACATTTGCAATTAGTGAAGCCAAACATTTTGCCAGCTCCAAATCAACCACCGCTTTCTGGAATCGTGGACACTTCACAAGGAGGACAGCACTGGCATTAAGGAACATCAAAGTAGAAAGTAGGATCAATGTATTCCGCACAGAAAAGCTTCGATAGATTTTTTCAAAGCAATGATGGAGAAGAACAGATATAAGCACAGAAACAACTAAATAAGAAAAATAGTTCGCGCTCTTTTCGACAACATGGTGTAATTTATCGTGCACATCGTGTATCAAGCTCTTCATGAAACTATATGTATCTCAGGTTGATGCCAGCTTTGTGAACATAAAAAGCATACCAAAATTACGTTTTATCTGTATTTTGTTATATTAAAGAAAGTTTTTTCAATACTTCATTTAAACACAATTTCTGTATTGAGACTCAAACAACGTAAGACTCAAAATATAGTATTTCTGCCGTTGGCTGACTACAGAGCGACTGGGGCTGCCGGACTGCTTCCAAAAAAGTTTGAAACGTCAATACATGTGTGAAAAAAGTGGTAAATGCAAAAGTAAACACTCACGTAAAACAGTTTGAATCTGTTGACTTGTTGACGTTCCGATAAAAACAATCGCTGGCCAGTGAATAAGGTAGAGAGCGTAGGAAATATCCCCTACGTATGTAAATGGGCGATAACAAAGAACCTGAAAACTATTTTTACATGTAAAACAAACAGTGAGAAAAAGGTGTAATTAAACACATTAGGTGCCGGGTAACTAGCTCAATAGTGTTACAATCAAGAGTTTCTGAAACCCAACAGTTACATTAGATATCTATTTTGTGAAAAGAAAAACTCACATTATCTTTTGAGACACCTCCGTTTATCCATAAACTTGCGGCAGCCACAAGTGTTACAATAGGTCTCAAGAACGCTGCGTCAATTTCGACGGGCAGAAGCACAAGCAACAAAGTTACCAATAGGACAAGACTCGATAAGGTCCTAACTTTGGGATAAGGCTTTCGTTGACCAAGTTCTAAAAAACCATTTGTTTCAGTGTTCATTTTGAGAAAGACCTGTAGTAATAAGATCTTCTGTGTCGTCATGAAAATGATGAGCAATCATTCCCAAAGCAAACTGCCAAATTCGCGACAAAGTGTAATTGAAGGCAAATGTTGGCGGTGTCACGGTGTAATTTACAAATGTTGTTACCGCAGTTAGAGTCAAGAATATAATTTTGTAGCTCTTCTTTCGAAGTTTCTCCAAAATCAAGAAAATAACGGGGACAAAAAGGTAGAACTGGACTTCAACTGCCAATGACCATGTGTGGAGGTACACATCTTTGGACGGATCAGCTGATTTAAACTACAACTATTGTTAAAAACAAATAAAGAGATGTATACCGCATTGAAGTAGTCAGAATTGTCCCAAATCGTTTCCATGTTTTTCATCAGAAGCAACGCGTAGATCGCATGTCTGTTGTTTAAAAGTAACCAAACTTGTCCCACAACAAATTGACTTGTGATTAAAATTACAGGAATAATTAGAAAGTAAAGAGGGAAAATTCGTTTTACTCTGAAAATTGTAACGGTGGAAAACGTGTTGAAAAATTATAGTTTTACAATATGTTGACACATTTCTAAATGACAACCCTTACCTGCGATAATAAAATTTTCCAATAACTTTTGCAGTCAATTTTGTCTCTCGGTTGAGTAAAACAGACATTAAGTAGCCAGACAATACAAAAAATCTGAAAATGTTTAGTTTTTGAAGCATTTAATGTCGCTACATGTCCACTCCTATATACCCATTTGGAAAGTTCGAAGGCCAGATGTGGAAGAGAACCACAAAAATTATGGCTACACCTCGCACTCCTTGAATATCATCTCTCATTCTGAAACAATATGAGGAAAATCTAGAAAAAGAGCAAAAAACAAAAAAAATAAGTTTAATCTACATTCAAATAACAAACATTTAAGCGTAGACTACCAAATAAAGCCAGAAAAAGGTTGCAGCTGGGCAGAGTCAGATATCGAGGCATGATGGTACAAAACAATATATAATCAAGCGGTTCTTGCTGTTCATTTTATTACAAGTGTTGTGATTTGAAAACTGTTTGAAACATGAATTATTTTCAAAAAGAGGTAAAATCGAGTCATTGTTAGTAAATCTGACCCGAACGCGTAGAAAGTAACATTCGGTAGAAAGGGAGAACAAGAGTGCCATTGCTGGTTGTAACGACGCGGAAACCAGAACGCCCGGTGACACAAGACACAATAAGCCGTGAACGGCTAACGTGACCCCAAGGCAACTTTTTATCAAGGACAACAAAAAGAATACCTGACGGAAAATGTTGTGTAAAATTTGAATTATAAGATGTTACTGTCTTTTGTTACCGTCAAAGCACCTATAAGTCTTTACAAAACGAAAATAAAGACGTCTACTAATTTTGAAAACGAAAATGTGCTTTGGAAAAAGTGAACGTTTTGCAAAATACCATGCTCTTATACAAACCAGTTAATTGTGAACTTCACGGTAAGTATATATATATATCTACGAGGCATGATTATCCTATCGTACTAAAATGTTTCATTTTTGCTTTTCATTCCAAACCAATTTATAATTAAATGTTTACTTGAGCAAATTAACCGATGTTCTTTGATCGTTTCATTTAATGAGTTTTTTTAAATTGCCACTGAAATCCGCAGCAAACTGATTATTCTTCTGTATAGTCTAGACAACATCTATAAACTTTTGAATGTTCAGGTTTTGCATTTGCAGTTCATTCATCAAGAGCCGGAGTTTCCAAAATTTTAAACTTCTTTTCAAGGTGCAGTTACAGAACCCACGGTCTGCAAAGCTTTTAAGCTAAAGTTACATTAATAGGTAACTCAAGAACATAACACCAGATCAAACCCAATCTCCAAAAACAAAGTTGTGGAAAGGAAGGATACCCATTTAAACACGCCAATCTATATATAGTGGCTAAAAGTACACAAGGTTTCTTTTTGCTTCATTTAGAACAATCCTTGTTCACCCCTTTCGTATATCAGCCATTCATCTGTCACCCCATTACTCAGTCGGATACTTCCCAGGCTACACCCAGGAAATTAATCAGTATTCCAGAGGCCCTCCCGCAGGTGAGAAATTTCCGGCCGACCGCGTGACTTACAGCACGGCAGAATATCGAGCAAATTACATATGATGTTGGCGATGAATAGTAGCAATTAGTCGGTTGGATCGTTCTGAAAACGGAGAAGGCACGTGTGGGACACCGGCAATTAGAGGCGCTTCAGCCGATATTTGGAGGATATCCATGGATGTGTTCGTTGGCTTCCTTGTTCAAAGCCTTTACCTTTCTGGCTTGTTTGGGCACCAAATTCAATTAACGTCCGCAGCCATCACCTCGTCTCCGAGCACAACAGCCGAGAAGGCTTTGCCATCCCAACACTTGATGTCTCTTCAACGGCTAATTCAAGTACTAGTACGGTTTCAGGGTCATTTTCTTTTTGAGTTTGTAGTTTGCTTTTTTTGGCTATAAAAACGGCTACAAACACCAATGGCTCTGCACTATCGGAGATTCAGAGAAAAGATTCTGGTCTATTCAAATTGCTTCATTAAGAAAATCCCTGGTCAAAACCACATTTTGAACCTTTGTCGAGTTATGGTGAAAAGCGAAACTCCTGGTTTATCCGAAACCTAAACGTCAGACAATCCTTAGAATGTCTTGGAAACATGAGTATTAATATACATCACAATAAACCACATAACCTTTTCTAGGTCCCCAGAACTGTTTTAAGCCAGGATCATTTATCACAAGTGCTTATTGTGTAAATGCTTTTCAAAATCACTACCACAAAAGTTTAATTGAAATCATATTTTTACTGAGGAATGTTGAACTCTACTTGTTTTGCTGTAAGAAATGTTGCCATCAATAACAGAGTCCTCAGGAACAAAGTGATCGCGGTCCCCCTCGATCACACTACATCTGCCGAGGTTTTGCTCAATGATGTTCCAGACATCGTCGATTATGTTGCCCATGTTTTGCCGCCTCCAACGTAATGAAACCTCCTCTTATCTTCCTTTTGCGTGCTATACCGTTACATTCAACATCAGTTTTTCCTCCAATTCCAGATATTTGCGAACCTTTTATTTGAAAATTGGACGGTTAGCCCGCTAACGAAGTTTTGCGTACACGTAGGTCCACTTCCTTGTCTGAGACAATAGATGCCGAGATTGTTAGGCGTAATTCAAAAGATCTAGATTACCGTTGAATAATCTGTCATTTTTAGAGCAGTAAGAATTTGAACTAGAAAATTTTGAGACCCTTTTCGGAATAACTTTCATGTCGCCCCTCAGGACAGAGTTTCCAAACATGATTCACTTTCCCATGTAAGGGAATTCTTATTTCGAGCCAAGTCTTTTTCACAATATATGCAGTCTCTCAATTGGTTTTTCGGGTAATTTCGAAATCGTACATTTACAACCAAAAACTCTATTTAAATTTACACCATATACCAGTAATGCAGGTGATTTTGTATCAACTGTCATTCCTTGAAACTTTCTTTAAATCAGTCTCGTAGCACGGATTTGTCATTCGTAACATTCCATACGCAAGTCTGTACGTGTCTTAGGTATAGAAAAACACACCCGCCATTTGAGGCACGGATTGCTTTCCTCCACCTCACATGCAATCTTTTGATTAGACAACAGCACATTTGTTTTTCTCCACTGCTATCGTGTTTTGATCATAAACCTCTCCCTTACTTCTTCTGTTCATTGCATTATGTTTAATGTTTTGTTTGTGAAGTTTTAATCAATGGATATAATGGCTGCGGTGTGGCATTTTGGACACAAAGTGTGGGAACATTCGCGAATTCCATAGGAAAATGTCCTTTTCTGCTTGAATCACTGCCTTTCAGCGCCATGCCGCATTAGTCTTTCAAGACTTCTTTGGTTTCGTAAATTAGTTTAAAAGTGCGTTGTTCCATAATTGGAATGGAAGGGTTACGCCTTTCCAATTTTCAGACAAGGACATTTTACGTTACTTTTCTTTTGTAGTTTAGCCTCAAATCTACAGTTTCTTCAAACACCGGTTACAATTGTGTAGAAGCTATTTTCATTTTGTATCTCCATTGGTAACAAGGGCATTTTACGTCCGTGTGGGTGTTTTATGTCAAAGATTGTGCTGGATTAACACTGGTTTTCCCAATCCGTTTTTCTAGACACTTTCGGGATGCTTCATCAAAACGCAAACATGTCCATGTCGCTAATATTGTTTTCAAATCGGTGCGTTGATACTCGTGTCCTAATTTCGTATCTGTTTGTCTTCATTTATCAACAGTACCCTCTATTGGTTCCATATGAACGTTGGTTCCCATTCGTCACATTCACTTTTTAGAGCCTGGTTTTGAGAATGAGACATATACTGACGTAAACGATTACGTATAAAAGGGCTTCATTATAGCTTTCCCCTGAGTTCTGAGAACAGCTGAAGCTTGATTTCAATTCAGCCCGTTTCGAAATATTGCACATACGCATTTTCTATTGCAATCACTGCTATTTCTTTCCGAATTCGTATGATTACGAAACTAGAAAACAAAATTACAAATCACACCTCTTGTCACAATCTGCTGAAAACGTTGTTTGTCAGCAGGAAGTGGCTGTGAGTGTCATGCGACACTAATTAACCAGGTTAGAGTACATCACGCGCTGCCTTCTGAAACAACTTATGTTTTCCAAGAATCCCGAGAACGAATTTCGTAATTTCGCCTTTCTCGCAGACAAATTGTTTACGAAAAATGCATTGTTCCGATGGTTTATTGGAAAGAATTGGCTGAATCACAATTGCTTGTCTGACTGTTTAAGAAATGCATTGTTTCAAGCAATGTGTGAAGACGATATGAATCATTATGTTCGCATTGAAATACTTCTCAAAACAAGCAATTCTGCCTTTTATCGGTACCGTATTTTAGAGCAACTGTTTCTGAGCAAAAAATTGTTTTTCGATTTTTGTGTTTCTGACCCACCGAAGCTCAAGAACGATGTCTCGATATGGTTTCGTGCACTGATGTTTTCTAAGTACATACACAATTACATTTTTTATATCACTGAGAACGTTCGACAGACATTTCGCACCTGAGGGCAATACCATGAAAATCATGTTGTCAGCAATCAAATCCAGCTTTGAAACATTTTCGGCATTGGGTCCCGCCGCGATCACATGCGATCAATCCTGGCGCAATAGAGGGAGCGCTTTATGAAGAAGCGCCTAAAAAACCCCAAAGTAATAATTTTCAGCATTGTTTTTTTTTCAAACAAACTTTTTAAAGTCATATATAACCTTTGAAACTACATTTCGTTCGGATCAACAGCTGTTGTTTATGTGCTACAAAGCTATTATTATTTGTTAATCATGCGAAGCTAGATTAGTTGTTTACAGTGAGTGTAAATCCAATTGTGAAATCATCTGAGCCTTGCGGAGGAAGTGAATCAAATCATACTTCTCACTATTGTTAGTTTCATTCTTTCTCTAGACCAGGTGGATTATAAAATGCCGTCGTAGGACCGTGTTGATTAGCATCCAGCTGGTCGCAGCGATTCCCAGGCTACGCCGCCCGCGTTCCCATAGTAGCCACATTGTTATCACTTAGCTCCTCACCCGGCGTGACTCCGCCTTCATTTCCTCAAAAGTGCGCGTGCTACAAGTGCGGCCGGTCCTGTTTCCACAATTAGCTGTCGCAGGTCGTATCTCCTCAGATCTCTAAGATTAAACAATCCTTTGTGAATGCTTTAGCCCCCCATGCGACACATGACTCTTGGAACTGCATTTGGTTCAGATCAAAAGTTACCTAATTGACTATTACATGTCCACGGTCAAAGTCTATTCCTTGGAATGGACGATGGTTTCTAACTTTTTCTTCTCTTCTCTGTCATTAACTGAATACCCCTGAATCATTACGCAGAAAAACGTTCTAGATCCACCCATTTGCCCATGTACACTTTCATTTGCCCTGATAGATACGTGTCTTTTACAACAAAAAGTACTTTCAGAATGGTTGCCGGCTGTGGGAACAAGTGCGTCAAGTACTCCTTTTGGCTCATCAACTTTCTCTTCTTTGTGAGTTCATTAACAATGTTATTACATGACTATGTCATTTGTGAGTTCGCTTGTTATATGTTCTTACATGACTCAGCTATGTTCCCAAATATCTGTGTTTTTGAAAGTCATTTGAAAAAGTTGTTTGTTTCGATCAAAGTATCCGAGTACAAAATGATATCCACTATTTCGCAATTGAATTCCATGAAAGACTAATTTCCCGTTTAAATTTATTACACGCGAAATCGTGTGAAACTTTTTGCAATCGGGTTGACTCCAAGAAATGGTTTGATTTCTTGGATTTGCATATCGTGTCTGGGAAATAGTACAGCTGGATTTCCTACACTGCAATAAACGTATTCAGATTTGTAATTGATTTTCTAATTGGTTCGCGCATTTTAAAAATAGGGTTGCAGGAATTTGCAATGTTAATTGAGGGGGACAAACTGCAAACGATGAAATGAATAACGTTTCGTGTGAAAAAGGATAGTTTTAGAAAATTTTTTCAAATTGCAATATTATCTGCAAATTGATTTTAACGTGTGCAGTTGCACGCATGAACGATATGATGTCGCCAAAGATTGTAATTGGAAACAGTATCAAGGAAAACCTCATTATTTTTGTTGAGTAAAACTTTGCAAATCCAAAACAACACACTTGTTTGATTTTCTTGAAAAACAAACTCATAATAGTCAATTTCAGATCTTGGGTGGTGCCATTCTCGCTTTTGCGGTATGGATGCGATTCGATCCTTCGATGCTGGCCAGACTAGCCAGTACAGCACACATCGACCTTTCTCGCGTGCCATTAGATTCCGTTGGCTTTCTCTTAACCTCCGTACAGTGTACTTCAGGCTTACTTCATACTCTACGGAATTATGGCAATAGGGGGTCTTCTGCTCATCCTAGGCTTCCTCGGCTGTTGTGGAAGCGCCTGTGAAAGTTTGTGTGCAATCGGCCTGGTTAGTCTTTATGTTTTCTTAAAATCATTTTTATCTATTCCCTATGACTGACTGATTGTTTGAATTTCATATAAATCTCTCCAATTTTCTGAACTTTTAGTACTTCCTCTTCGTGATCGCTCTCTTCGTAATCAAGATTGTCGCCATCGTTTTGTACTTCGTACAGCAGCAAAACGTATCTTTTTCATTCAGGTTTTATCAAATCTAAAACTCCAGATTAAACAATGGGTGCCAAATGCGATAAAAGAACAGGTCGTCAGCAAGTACAATACCAATCCAGCCATGAGGGACCTAATGGACACACTACAAAGATCGGTAGTTGATTGATTTTACTACTAAGTCTTTACTTTGTAGATGTCATGTTGTGGTGGATTTGGATGTCAAGACTACCAGTTTGGTGCTCCTGCCACCTGTGGTTTTAATTGCGGTACAAACACCGCCCCGGTAAGCTTGGATTTTGCCCCCAAAACAGTTATTGATTTCCAATGTGTATGAGACACCTACGGGCTTCATGCGGTGCTTCGCGTTATATAATACGTGTGTAGTGACCATGAAATCAGCCTCATTACACATTCTGTGTAGAAGCACAAAAAACTTCTATTTTTTGCTATAAGAGATTTTCCATAACCATGCACAATAGGTTTTCATCCGTTTTTCAAGATTTCCCAAAACATTATCAACTAAATGACGTGTTTTTATGGGTTAGTTTGCGAAATTTGCTATTTAAAAAATATAACCTGTAAAATGTCAACTATCTTAGCCCGGCTGTGGATACAAACTATGGGACGCCGTCGAAAGCAACCTGATTATCGTCCTCGCCATTGTAATCGCCATTCTCGTGATCGAGGTTTTTTTTTACATCGGGTTCAAACATTTGTCAAAGTTCAGCTTTTCGCCATGATTCTCTCTTGCATAATGTGTGGAGCCGTGAAGGACAAACGCAACCAGACCTATTAAACGAAGTCATCACGCCAAATAAAGTACCATTCTTTCCAGAATTCTATGTATCTTTCCTTTCTAATATTTAACGTATGTATAAGCATTAATGACAACTGGTATCCGCTGAATTGTTTATTGGAACTAATGTTTTCTTAGAACACTTCATTGAATAACCATTGTGGAACCAGAATAAAAGTGTAACAGAATTGTTCTTACCTTTCTATCAAGGACAAGACGGTTCTTAACTTTTTCTTTTTTGTAAACCCCAGTTTTCGAATCAGATGAGTTTTATGATAACAGGCACAGTTTCTAATCGCTAAAACGACTTTTCTCATAATAGGTCCAAGGTTTTCTAAAAGAAAAAAAACAATTTTGTCTCACCAAATGTCGTTTATTGAACACGGATTTAGAAGGATTTATACAAAACGTGATTTAGTGGTTGTAAGAGCTTTTTATAACACCCAGCCGATATCAATGCAGATAACATTTTCTTCAATAAAAACCCTTTCTATTTATGTAGTTTTTTCAAGTAACTGATGCAACTTGAATCAAGTAACTTGAATCAAGTAAACTAATTGAACAAGTTTGTAAAACATTTCTACACTACTTTTAATCATTGGCTTCTCTTTTATTTGTTGTTATGATTTTCTCTTTACGTTGAGAAAATCATAATGCAAAAGCAAGAAAGGGACCAATGGTAAAAACCAAAATATGTGTGCAGAACACAATTATTTATCGTAAATGACATCTTTAGAACAACACATTGTCCAACAGGTTATTTATAAGCACGTATATTTTTACAGTGTAGCTAGTCGTCGTTGAAAAATGAGTACTTGTTTAGGTCTACGGATATGATCATTTGGGCTATTGAATGTTGCAGTCGCTGTTGTCTTGTAGAAGTTCTTCGCTGTGCTTGTCTCCGCCGTTACGTCTGATCTTCAGAGAGAGGTGTTTAGTCCGTCTGAATACTTTTGTTCACCGCTTGCGGTAATTCTCACCGTATCAGACTGCTGCTTCTGGTCAACTTCCCTTCATCCGGCTGTTCTCCGTTCTTCTCCCCGCGGGCTGATTTGGGCGCCTGCAATCGTTTGCATAGAGTGATGTGGTTTCTTTCCGCTATTTAGTTTTTTAGCCGGAAACGTGCCTTAAAGGATCGATTCCTCCTCAAGTCCAATGCGAACGGCACACTGAGTGCCGGAGTGCTGCACTGTTTGTCCAGGGTTGGGACACTCTTTTCCTGAAGCTGGGTTCAAATGAGACATGGAACATAGAGGACGGAGACTTGTTAGGACAAACAGTGCAACACTCGCATCAAAACATGCATGGGGAGGGTTAGAAACATGCCGCAAAAGCAAAAAAGAAAAAAGTTATATTTCAAATATAATTGGTGTACGATCAAATATGAACTTTCCATTTCTGCCATTATGGACGATGAACTCACTTCGACAAAAGAAACTTAAGTTTTCACAAATTTGAATGAAACCACAGCATACTGTACAAAACTTGTTATAAGCAAGTGTACTTCCTGTTGTCAATGTTCAACACCGGAAACTTTGATTTCCGGACTTTTAAAAGTGCAATTAGTTGAAAAACGTCATTTCGGTTTGGGTTAAAGTATTCGTACCTAGCATACAAATCTAGCAAACTAAACTGATAGGCTGATAACAATGCAGAAGAGTTTAATCAACTCATGGTCCAATCATCAAGTCACACTAAAGTACCTCTTTTGCCGCGTAGATCTCCCGATTCATGGGTCTATTGCGAGTTGTGTTGATGCGCCGCAGGGCGGTAGTGCGTTCTCCACGAGTAGAATCATCGACATCGTCCAGAGAACCACCTCCAGCCTAGAATTTCATTGTTCGTTTCTTTTTGGTTTGAACAACTACCTTGCATCTGGGGAAGCCACTGACTTCCAGAAGCGTTCTGAACAGTTCCACGATGTTCAAGCACGTTCTGGACGACGCTTCGAGGTAACGCACATTGGAGCTGAGCCTACTGGTGAAGGCTGTTGCTGTTGCCTCGTAAATCTGCATTAAGGGGTGATTGTCAATTCATTGCGATAGTCACCTTCTTAGTGGGAAGATCAGCTTTGTTACCCACTACAACAACTGGTAAGGTGGAGAGATCAGTGCGACGCTCACAAATCTCCTGCCACAGTTCGGACATCTGCAAATGTTTTATTGTTTTTGGTTATGACTGACAATCAAAAGAATCAAATCACAAAAGCTAGTTTTCCAAATTATAAAGCTTGTTAAAAAACACCTTGCTTTGCCATTTTTTAGAATTGCAAAAAACGTTATATCACCTTAGAATTACAAACCTGTTTCTGAGTGTGGAAACCCGGTTTCGTTTACAAACCTCTTTAAAACTCGTCACGTCATCCACGCTGAATACGAGCATGAAAGCACTGGCAGAGTTTATGGCAATTCGTCGCATATCCGGAAAGTTGAAGTTTGTATCGAGAATGTCCAGATTCAAAGGTACTCCCTAAAGTCATAATTTAATTTGTTCCTTTGTAGAAGTTTGCCTCAATTCTAAACTCTCTGGAATGCAAATCTTCAATAGTCTCCTTATATTTTTCCGAGAATTCGTTGTAGAGGTACCGTCGAATGATGCTTGTTTTGCCGACTTTGGCTGATCCGAGCACGACAAGCCGATAACGATCCTCACTCATCTCTGTCCTGGGTTTAGGATTAAAGTAAAGACACACTTAATGCAGAGAACGAAGAAAGGGCAATAAGAAAAAACAAGTAGCAAATTAATCTCGGGGAAATGAGAGGAGGTTATGCGCGGGCGGGATCTGCATCCGGGCAAACACGCCTTCTCCAATATCGCCATTTCCTACGAACTCCGGTCACGGGGTCGGAAATACAATGTCAGACTACAAGCGGAATGTCAGGGCTTCAAAAAGCTACCGTACCCCTGATGACTGAGAGCGGCGACATGACACCACCGCGGCCCTTCCGTAGGCGGTAGCACGGGGGATTGATGAGGTTCCGGACATAAATAAATACATACGAAGTATGTGAGAAATATCCGGCGCGCTGTGCAGACCCTTATTGATTATGATAATATCTAGAGTAGCTTTCGTGATCGTTTTATCTTCTCGGAGGTGGAGGAGGCGGAGAGCACGTGACAAATCCAGGAGTCAATGTATGTACGTGGGAAAATAGTATAGAGTCAGGGAAACGCAACAACAAAAAGTCACACGGTTCTGCCTGGCATAAAAACTATAGAGTTACAACCTTACTAACATGAAACATGATTTGTAAGACAGCTAGATACGGTAGATTCGTATGCATCTGAGAATTAGCTAATAACGATGGAACTAGGTGTGTACCAATCTTGAGTTGAAAAAGTTTCGTTGGACTTCAGACAAAAAATATTCGACTTGAGACATGGTTTCAAATAAAAATTCGATAATGCGGTGCATAGAAGATTTTATACATCAGTTTGTACATTTATCCGCTTAGATGTACAAAAGCATCATCACCAAGCAGTTTTTAAGGCATCACGTCGGCAGT
>LNBV01001841.1:0-21235 GCA_001513535.1 Oscheius sp. TEL-2014 | reverse complement strand
ACGAGAACACACACACACACACACACACCCGCCTGTCTTCTTCCGTAACTTCTCTCACCTTGAGAATATATTCATGCGTTTCTAAGGCTGTTCCATCGGTGCCATTCTTATCTGCCAATGGATTGAAGCTGCCCTGCAGATTGAGTGCCTACAAACGCTATCTTTATAGGTTCTTTGTACTTTTACGCACAGATACGTCGTCGCCGAAAGTGACAGAATGGATAATATGCCGCATGTCGGGGTTTTCTGGTTGGGTAGCTGCGGAATGAGTTGAAATGTGGAAATTTCCAGGAACCTGGATAATTAAGAAATTATTCTTTCTTTCTAGTAGCTTACCTTGTTGATTTCAAAAATGCTCTTGAAACGGCATCCTCCTGTCTCAGGCAATGGGGTTTTCTCTGTGTGGTCTTTAAAACCAACTTCGTGGCGACCATTCTCGTCTTGAATATCTACTCCGAGATCTACATTTTGGTGGTTGAGTTAATATATCAAAGAATCTTACAATCGCATCCCATAAATGGAACAGAGATGTCGACCATGACGTCAATTTTCCCTGCCCTTCCAGGATCGTCGACGATTAATTCATTCTTTCTAAAGTGTTTTTTGAAAAACATAGCTTTTAACACTTACAAGTCTATGTAAATATACGCCAGCACGTCGTTGAAGATCATAAGAGATATGAATAAGACACATACTATTGAAATTACGGCTCCGGCTATTGTAGGTTGAGTAAGATCTTTCGGGACTTTGCGGTAGATGTCAAATCTAAACTTAAACGGAGTTAAAAACTTAAGAAAGTAAGAGTGACCTTCGTATGTCCATGGCGGCAATCAATGGAAGGGGTCAGAATGGCACTCCTTGTGCACACAGAGCGGTGATGCCGGAGCAGGCGGACGAGGCGCTAGTTATTTTCTCGCGCAGCTCTTCAGTTACTGATCAAAATATCCGATTATTTTTTAGTGTTGACTACGCAGAAAATGCAATGGGTACCAATATGTCGTAGAAACACTTGCAACAATTGAAAGTAACTTGGGACGCCGAAAACTGGTTTTGTATGTTTAGCTGCAGCAGCACGAGAGAATTGAAAATGGGCAATAAGATACTATCTGAACACTTGGAGATCGAATAATATCTATCAATGAACCAAATAAAGTCAGGGCAAAGCCGAAACTGAAGGATTCGAGGTTGAGATGTAATATTGAACAAAGGTATGCAGCCTTTGTCCACGGGGAAAAGGTTTCCATGGAGTTGGTAACCATAGTACTTGGAAAAAAACTAAAATCGCTGGCAGGTTCCGCACGCGTTACTAAAATGATTTATAACAAACACTTTTTATTTGGCAAACTCGAAGAAAGAAGTTCATTCAAAAAGCAAATCTTTTAAACAGTATGATAGTGTTTCTTAGGAAATGAACACTAATAAGAAAACGATGTACTTATTGCTGCTAGTTCTATTCTAACACAGTGTTTTAGTTCGCCATGTGATGAGGATGGGTAAGCGCCGAATGGTCGCTTTAATCTCGTAATCGATGCGCAGGATATACCAATTTGTAGTCAATGTCCCATTGTGTTTATTCAGGTTTGTTTGTGAATAAACAAAATTTTAACAGCAAAAAAACATAGCGGGAATAGCGTGCGCCGTTCTTCGAAGAGCGTGAAGTGTTTGCCATGACCCACTTTTGGGGACGATTGAAAATCAATGTCAACCTCAAGTGAGAAAGGTCTGCTTGAGGAGAGAATAGAAAAAAGGGAATACTTTATGGAACCAATGTACAGACAGTGTGACAGTTGTAAATGTGGATGAATTCAAGCTGGATACGTTGAATTAGTAGCGATATCCGTTGCCGGGCGGATTTTGATAAGGGCCAGTTCCGAAGTGGTAGCCTCCTTGGATGGGACGAGCCAGTGACATCTAAAAACCGAAAGTACACATCAAGGTTGTTTTTGTACCTGGGAAGAAGCTGGAGAAATTCCTCCGTTCTGCAGAAGTTGTCTCTTCTGGTTTTTGTCTTTGGCACGGCAAATCAGCCAAATGATTAATGTTAGGACAACCGCGATAATAACGATGATGCAGAAAATGACGATTAGAGCCACGGCCCAGCCGTATTTGGTTTGCCTGAAAATGTGTTTTAAGGTATTTCTTGAAATCTCACCAGTCTGTATCTTTGCAACATCCTGTAGCACAACACCCGATGTCTTTGTAACATCGCTCAATCACTGTGTTAGCGCTGTTTGCGATTCCATAGTAGCAGTCAAAGAACGAGGGGTCGATCGCTGAAAATGTTGTGTAAGAACTGTTAAATTCAAGTCAGTATTTTCATTAATATTCTTTGCTATATTTCAATTGCTTTTGCAACCTTCTAAAATCTTCGTTATTTCGATCAGCGAAATACTACGTATCATGGAATTAAATTCATTTTTTGTTGCACTGAATAGCACTACACATTACCGACAAGGTCACTTGTTCACTTACAATTGACCCTCTGATCCACGAGTGCAGTGCGAATGAATTGGTTCTGTCCATTTGTGAGTCCCGGTTGGTCATACACTGGACGTCCTCCAGGGAACGGTGTTGGCACTGCTGCTGAAAAAAACACAGTTATTTCTAACATTCTGCAATTGTCCCTTTGAATTGACAAAAAACGCCAGTTGTCCTTGCTGGGAGTGCCAGCGGCTGCGCAAACTACGAAAAAGCAAACACTGACTGGACGATCTAGACCCACTGAACGATTCGTCGATAAGCCCTTGAGGAACCAATTAGCCAATGGTCAATAAACACTTGAATGTGTGAAACTATAGTTGAATAATGCGTTTGGAGGTAAAAAAAAGAACAAGAAACGTGCGTGGCTGGTTTCCTTGGCAGTCTTATGATAATAGGATTCATTTTCTAAAAGTTGTGGCCATTCCAAAAAAAAACTTTCTTTGTTACAGGCGATAAAGATTCGTTTGCAATCGTACCAGAACCCTACATGCTCTGGAAAACTCAAACTGTCCAACAACACCCCAATTTTAAGCTAAAACCAAATTTTTAAGTTAAAACGAATCAGATGCCCAAGTATTGTGAGCAAATGGTAAGGTGGACGTAGGTATGCCCAATTTGCTGAACGCAAGGAGTAGTTTTTGTCAAAATTGCTTCATCCGATTTGACTGATAAAGTTTTCTGAGTGCCCTTGGTGTAAGTGAATAATGCAAAACTCTAGTATAGTACTAAAACGTTGCCGTAACCTAAATGGTCTGCCTTATGAAGGTATGAAAATGACGAAGAGATGATTCGCGTTTTTAAAACGATGCAAGACATTCAGTAAAAGCAAGCTTTACTACAATGAGAGAAGATGTCTCAGTTAGTGCACGTGGAAACTTTGGAAAATGAAAACAGAAGTTAGAAAAACTCACGTGTATAATCGTCCCAACGGCTCCATGGAGCTGCGCGATCAGCCGCCATGCACTGTTTGTGTGCGAATGGGTCCGCGGCGGGAAAGCCTTCCGTTGCCGGAGGCGGAAACCGGAAAGGGGCCTACAAATTCCTTCCAAGTGGCACTCTGGCCCTCCGTAATCCGTGACGTGGTTGCGCTAAACAAGCAACGCAAGTGAAAAATGATGAGCGCATTAGGCATTGCGTAATGTCTGGCTGTTTGGAAATATTTGAACATGAAGCAAACTAAACAAAAACATTTGGTTGCTTTCAAAATTTCGAATTTAGAAGTAACTGAAGAAACCACTCTGCTTACTAAACAAAAATTAACAATCGCATCTTGTTGTAGTTCAGTCAGTGATAAAATGTTCTGGACTTCTTCCAACACAAATTGTTTGCGACAGTTTTTATTTGGTTCCTGGAGAACATGCCACAATTTGCAGATTCGGATAAAAATCACGACGGATGTGCGAATTACAATAATTTGTGCTCTTCCTGATTGTATTAGGCACAAATCACACTTTTCACAAATATTTGCGAATATTTGAAATCGCCATTCCATGGAAAGAAAGAAAATAGTATCTGGTCGAGTTCGAAGTGTCATGGAAATTAAGGTTACCCGAAAAGTATAGCCTGCGTTTAAATGATTTGAGGGTTTCTCAAAGTTTCTGTTGTTGAGATGAATTGAGTTCCTGATTATATTCAAACTTTCGAATAGGGTCGGTGGTCTTTAAACAAACTAAATTTTGTTTATCACTTTGTTTTGGAATCTTGAAGGAACTCGATAATCCCATCGGGACTCCGGAACAGAGTAACGCTAAGAATGGAAAAGTGTCTAAAATGTATGACAGTGACATGTCACAACACGTTTTTAAGCAGATGGTAGATGTGTTTGATTTCACAACTTGTATTACCCTTCACCCACCCCACTTATCTATCTAATCGTGAAAATATACACAATGTAACTGTTTTATAAAGTACACAATAAAGGTGAACAATGAAAAAAGAGTTTCAAAATCCAGTCTTGAAGAGCATGATTGCGATGTGCTGCACATAGAAATAGATGAAGTGGTTTGTCTCGTGAGTGACGTAAGACCCGAAATTCCTTCCGACAACGCAGTGCCATGATGGAGAATGCCTTTTGTCGAACTCTTCTTTGATGAACGTAGCCATGTCCTGAACGGAATAAGTATGGAATAATGAAACGAACCTTTTCAAGTCTGAACTGATTCATTGCGTCATTGGCGACATCGACCGCCTCCTGCTGCATGCTTTCAGGCATATCACTGCTCTTTACAACTGCTTCCCGTTTCACCACAGGTGCCTTCTCAACATTACTCGACTTCTTCTGAAAAAAAGGTAAATGTAAAATATCCTCAGTTCCGGGTTTAAACAAATATTTTCAAGTGTCCGTTTCGCGTGGTTTCAGCGCTAAGACTTCCCGAGTAGCACTCATTGTTTATCTACGTCACAATGAGTTTACATTTACACAGTTACGATGTCTACGCAAACACTAAACTACAGTTGTGGATTTTTCAAAGTCACCTGCATCACCCCATCATCGACTGAAGCCTCGCTTAGAGGAGTGTCAACGTCGTTGAGAGTCATTTTGCTAAATGAGAACTATGAAATCAAAATCGATAAAGACAAATCACTTGAAAGTTTAAGGAACAATCTAAAAATTGCATAAGAATCATGAACTTATTTTTATAAGTTCTTTGTTGAATTGTAAAACAATTTAATTTTAGTTACTAGAAGGTGTGCGCATAAATAACGTGTATGACAACAATTCAAATCCACATCTGGATAAAAACATTTTCCCAAAATCTAGGTCAAAAATGTTTTTTTGGGAGTGTTAAAAAGTTTAGGTAGAAGTATCATTGCATTAAAATGGGTCTATAAGATTCACAAACACGAATGAGATATGTTTGACAAGGATAGATAGAAATCCAAGAATGTTAATTAGTGTTTTCAAAAGTGGAATCTGTGGCAGAATGACTTTTTGCAAATGAACTGACTGTCCAAATTATGTTGCTTTAGTGGTTTTGAAGAGATACGCCTACAATATGTTCGCTAAGAATATTTGTGTGCTTCATAAGTACAGTGTAAGTTTAAGGTGGAGAGAAAACCGTAAACAAGCGGCTGAAAGGTTAAAACTTTGTTTGTTGCTGATGTTCCGAGTCACGTGGGTGTGGTCGGAGCTGTTTCGCGCAGTGCAGGAATGTGGGATGGCCAAGGGTTTTTAGCGAGGAACAGTGTCGGTCAAGTGGAGCCAATTGGCCTCACGATCTTTGCTCGGAAGAAAGGCTGGAGCACCTGATCTTCTAGCAAAATAGACAGGCCAAAGACAAAGCTCTTGATCTACTGTTCGAATGCCCGACAACAAAACAAGAACTTTGTGGGTTTTTTTTCAATCCAGCTGGAGAGAGAAGTTAGCAACAGTTTTTAAGCAGCACATTCAGTCGTATACAACGTTGTTAGATGATGTTGTGAAAGCAAATTAAGACAAAAAATGAAGGACACAATCTTTTTCAAATGTTCATGTTGCTTTATTTTGCTTTAAAGGTTTTTGGATTTTTTGTCGATTCGTTTTAAAACTGTAAAACATATTTTAATTTTACATTTTTGGCCATAATTTCGAAAACTCTGAAGACCTAATATACCAATGATCACTGTGTTTTGTTTGGTCTCCGACAAGATTTTTTGTAGCTAGAAACTTGAGTTAAAAGTGTTAAACACATGTAAGTGTGGCGGTAGGACAGGCACTTGTTGAAAGAAACAATAAACAAAGAGGTTTGTTTGCTTGACAGTTGTTCTTCGCAACAATTGCATGGAGGTTCCAATAACATTGACAAAATGAATTTGTTTTTTCTTCGATAAAAGGTGTTGAACATCGGGGTTAACAGCAAATATGTTTCTTTCCATTTTACAAAAACGTCTTGTATGTTGTTTCGTTTTCAAACTGAAGGTACTTAGCGGACTGACGACAGCAGGAAGCACTTTACCGGAAGAAAAATGCTCAACAATGTTCTTCAAACGCATTGAAGAACTTAACTATACAGTGACCACAGATTGCGCAACTTGTATCCCATTTCAATCGTTAAATGTCTCAATTTCTCTTTTTCATCTTACCAAACTCTGTCGGCGCTTCAGTAGTTCTTCCATGGCTGTGTGGGTGCAGTTTCCGGATTATCCTGGAAATTAGATTACTGTGACCGGCGGGAGTATCGGAAGTGGGCAATGAGGGCAGGGCGGAAATCAGCAGACATCTGTCTATTAACAGATCTGCAAACATTAGACTGTCGAGAGCGCGATGATTTTGTGTACACATATCCCTACCTATCAGATGAACTTAGAAACACTCTTCACTCACGTACATTGATCAAATGAACTTGTAATCGGAGTCAGAAGCATTAGCGTCTCTAATGCAATAAGGTCGTTTGGGATATGCACTTGTCAAAAATTCTTTTCATGAGACGATTAGTTAACATCCGATGAAGGCGGGCCCAATTCTTTCTTCTTCAAAGTTTTCAAGGATTACAGAGTCATCCCGGGGAAAGTTCAGCCTGATCTTTTGGTGACAAGGCTTAGACGTTCTATACGGAATGTTCTTTTCCTTATGGATAATCTGTATTTCTTCGACGTCTTCTACGTTCCGTCTTCCTCGGCTATATTCAATCGATAAGGCTTTTCTTATTTATTTTAATATTAAGAAGACTTCTAACTAATCAACAATCAATTTGACATACATCGTTTGAAGGTATTTTCCAAAAACATGCGTTATCTGACGAATCTTTTAGACATTTTTACGGTGATGTTCGTTGTCAGGGGTAAGACGGAAAATTTTTGCACAATGTATATGTTTGTACTCCGCAATTCATTACCAACGAAGAAAGGGCTGTGCAGTTAAAAGAGAGGTCCACATCTGTTAACGGACGTTGGTCGCGAAGTGGCCTGGTGTGGCCGAAGGCCCCAAAACCAAGAAGACAAACGCCCAGTTGTGTCGCTTTGACTGCTGATTATTTCATAATTAGATATCATTCATTGGTGCATTGTAGGGTTGCCCTTTGTTGGTTAGCAGCGCTACGTAATGTTCGGATAGGTACCACTTGCCACCTAAATATGCGGCCGCAGGTCGCCCCCAGAAGGCAACATAGATGCCACTACAGTCTTTGTGGTTTTGACAAATTCTGTCCGCGTCTGGCCACCCAGTAGCTCCCAATCAGTCTTTTTGCGAGTTGTAAAGGCGAGATATCATTAGCTGTACTTTAACCCATACTTGAAGATCCAAACTAAAATCGAAACTTTTTAATAGATAGTGTTCATGCGAATAGATGGCGAAATCTGAATACGTCACGTTTTAAATTGTTTTCATTTTTTGACGAACTCAAATAGGCGGAAATTGGTTCTCTGTGTCGGTCAGACGTAACGTTGTTTTGACCCCGGTCAATGTCCGATTCGATAAATTCGATATTCCTGCCGACGCAACAGGAATACGAAAACACGTGCATAATCGCGTTGGCGTGCCACATCGGTTTGTTCCTTTATTACTGCGTTCAGTTCTCACACCTTTTCGTCATTCTTGTTTCCGATGTTTTCTTCAACCTCTCTCCTCTGCTAATACCAAAATCGTCTGTTGTCAGTCGTCTTGTGCCGTTTCGGATGACATTAACGACTTCAGTCTTCGAGTGTTTGTAGGCGCTTGATTGAAATGTGTCATTCTCCTTTATCAGCACTGCTTATCTGAGTATTGTCCAAGGAGTCCTTCCCACCGCACTGCTCTCCACACCGCCCCATGTTCCCCTACCAAACAGACCTCATTGTCTCCCCAGAGCCTCAGGTGGGTCGGTCGCTCCCCTCTCCCCCAAATGACCCTGGTTGGGTCCCAGCTGGGATATCGCTCCTTTGTCCTTGCTTATGTGGACAAGGCAAATGGCGATACACCGGCTGGCACATGACCACCTACTCCCCAAACCCATAGCCATTTTGAGCATTCATGGATGTAGAAGAGGTTATCGATATTTTAGTTCTCTCAAAACCGCATTCGATTGCTGGTCCTCGGAAGCCCAGGGGTAGGAAAAACCTCGCTGATAAGAAGACTTGTGAGCAATGTGTTTGAAGAGAGTCCAGAGAAATCAGAAAAATTCGAACAGAGTAGACTTCACACTGTCGCTAGAGCAGCAGAGGGAACTACGTACCGATTGGAACTCCAGGAGGCAGGTCAGAGACCAACGGAACACACAACCAAAGCGTTTTAGAAATTTCTATTTTGCATGCGTCAAAAGGCACTGAAAGCGATGTACCGTTAATACATGACGTAGGTTCGGATTAAAAATGTGAACACGCAAAACATTTCAGCGGGTTCCCTGGCATGACACACATGCGATACTTTTTCTCTATGACGTGACATCGGAGGAAAGTTATGAAGAACTCATCAAACAGCTTCCATTTCTTCATAAACGAGTGCGTTCACTGCTTTTTATACGAAATGGTGGTCGCAAACACAGGCTTCGCCCGATTGTGATATCTGCCTGGTTGGCTGCAAAGCCGATATGAAGACCGAAAGAAAGGTGCATTACAGAAGAGCCGAAAAGGATGCCGAAATTAGGGATCTGTCTTTGCTGGAAATCAGGTTCGCAATTTGAAAATTGATAGATGGGAAATGAAAGCATTTTTGAAAAATATAAAAATTGCCTATTTTGGGAACAACTGGTTTATGGAATTGCGAAACACTCAGTAACCAATGAAAAACATGTGTGTATGGCGGGAAATTTGAAACATTATTTTTCGAGAAATTTCATTTGATCGTTGTGCGGTTTAAAACTTAATACGAAACATGAAACAAAAACGAAAAAAACACTTAAGAAGTTGTTGAAAAAAGGGTATAAAGTAACTTTTTAATTTAAATATTCTTTTTTTCCAGCGCCAAGGACAGCACTAATATCGAACTTTTGTTCGACGAAGTAATGAACTACGTCATCGAAAAAAGAGAGGCCCAAGCGGAGTACAGAAAACAAATTCAAGAGAAGGAAGTGGTTTATGACACTGAACCCGAAGAGGTACTTCATTTCAAGGTGTCAACTTCCAGTGAATCATTTTCAGGTGTACCGTGATCCGATCGAACCACTGGAGCCTGTGGCAGCTCCCAGCATTTTCTGTTTTTGGCCTTTTCGTCGTTAAGCGAATTTTTTTACCAGCACGAGCTTAAAGTTACCATTTGATTGATAGCCAATTCATCCTTCCAAGAAGATATTGCAGAGCAAAAAAAACGAGTTGTCACTGGGTATTTTCAGGTGTTATTTTGTCGGCATTATAAAGTAATTGTTCTTTCACTCTGTTTTGTCTGTCAGTTGTTTTAACTTTTTGGAAAATGTCGAACTGTTATAAACCACGCGGCAAAACATTAGAAGAAATCTCTTTTTCCATCTTAAAGCTACAGAAGGCATTGTTTCCGAATTTTAGCATGGAGTTTATACTTATTTTAAGAAAATAATGAAGATTCCTTAGTTTTGTAAGCCTGTTTTTTATTACATGTAGGTGGGAGAAGCTCCTACCTTATTTGAATAATGCATTTCTTCCTGCATAATTGTCTTTCGCGTCTTCTGAAACCTTTATGTCGTCTACCTAAACGGTCATTTACATCCTCCAAGGTCTAGTCGGAAACGTGTCTCCGAGTGTCATAAGTCGGCAACAAAAACAACATTATGAGTGAAAGGTTGTTAAGTTCTTCGCAACTGACGCCCTCACAAACAACAAAAGCTACCCCTTTCGTTCCGTGTTCGTCAACACTTCTGCAGTTGAAACTGGAATTTTATTGTTTATTTGTAAAACTATCAAACTACAAAATATAAAGTAATAAGGAACTTTTATTGCCAATTAATCGGATGTTAAGTTGAATAATACCGTTAATGGACTGTTATTCGTTTTTCTATGTCAATCTCGGCGCTTGGGGGTAGTTGTTTGTCACTTTTAGAGTTTCTACGAATGGATTATTACGAACAACCTTTGGTATATTGTGTCGCTTGACATGTGACAACTATTCAAAAAATTGTATTCTTCAAATGATATCTGTATGTAGAATTATTTTTTCAAAAAACAATCTCATCTTTTTATATATTGTGACAGTATGAATTTTTTTCTGTTTTTAAAAGCACAACTGAGTCGCGCATCCGGATTGCATCAGGTAATATAAAATGCAGTTAAGTCCCTCTTTGAACATTTTGAACTTTTATGTCATCTATTCCTTCATCTGTCTTTGACTTTTGGTTAAACTTTTTTGATTTGACTATCCCAGCATACTGTGTACATTCAAAAAATAGTGGAAAATTGAAATTCCAGGATATCTTCACAGTTAGAATTAGGTCCATACGGAACTAGACTGCATTGTTTTGAAGGCTTCTGTGAAAATTGCATTTCGAAAAAAACCTGCAATCGTGAATGTCCCGACTGAACCCAAATGTTCGTCGGTTGTTTCTACACTGACACAAAAGATAAACGTTCTTGAAGGTAGTACTCGCCAGTTGTCACTCCCGCACTCATGAACCACACGTTTTACAAAGAAACACATGTTACTCTTGTTCAACATGTTCTACATGCAACTTCCCCGAGATTGAAAAAAGGAAAAATATTCTTATAACATTCTACACCACCGACTAACTAAAATCTTAATTATGTATGAATACTTACCAACAGCGAAAAACACTGACGTGCAAAGCAAGCAGCCTGTGTTTTGGATGTTTTCTCTACCAGCAGCAAACACATCGCTAGCCTCATTTACAGATAGTGGGGATTATTCAAATTCCCAATGTCCAATGGACTTCTATTGAGCGGATGAAGCACGTTGAGGCACGTGTTGTTTGCTAGATTGTGACGTTCTTCCATGTTTCTTTCCGGTTCGGCAATTGGCTTCCTCTTTGCTACGAAACATCCTGATTCATCCTGATTCCGAGGATCCATTTTTGTCAGCATTATCAGAATCACATATACGACTCCGGGTAAACGTCTGGCTCTCACAACAAGTTTCTTCATGGTCGTATGTTTATTTTAAGAATTATACACATAAATTAAACAAGAACCAAACACTAACATTTGTTCCTCAAGGATAGTGTTTCCAATTTTTAATTGTCGATTGTTCTAAATGAGTTGCTTCTGCATGATTCATGTTTAAAAGTTATTCCTCGCTAGACTTAAAATACCCACTTCTCTAATTGCTCTCTTCCAAATGCATCCATTAAAAGAGACGGTTATATTTAGCAAAAGAACAGGCGGAACACAAAAACTCCCCGTTTCCGTGAACAGCATCACTCTTTCCGGATACATCACTGCGCAGTGTAATTGCACACTCGTTAGGGCACTTCACGAATTTCTTTTTTTTTCACCCCTCTCTGTCTCTCAAGTGTGCCTTCAAGTTCACACATTTTCATATTGTTGCAACATTTGAAAACCCAATTTGTTTAACAGCTAAACGAATATTTTTGTTGTTGTATAAAACATTGTTCCAAAAAGGTGCAATTTCGTTTTTAACAGTTCTTTTTTGGCTTATTACATCCTCAGTAAATGTTTGACTGAATAGAAACAGAATTCTGCCCCGGTCTCAAATCCGGGGGTTCTGAAAACATCGCGATTCGTTTACCTTAGTTTCATGTTTCATGAAACCGTAGATCAGTTTTGTCACATTTTATCTAGAAGGAAGTGGTTGAGCTAATGGACGTTTCTAATTGTACTTCTAAGCTAAAGACACGAGAGGACCGTGGCAAATAACTTGAGAAGCTTTCGAACATTTCCTCTACATTCATATTCTACTGAGTTTAACGCTCTTTTTCATTACTGTAGCATATTATGAAAAAAGAGGGTTGTTTCCATTTAGAACTGTACTTCAAATTCTCTTTTGACACGTTTTGATCTTGGTAAACTGCGCATTTCTCACACACGTGAGCACCGTAAGCGGATATGCCCCATTTATATTTATCCATTGCGTGAATGGTTTGTATTTAGCACAGCTAAGATAAAGAAGCTGAGATGTTGTGTCCAGAGAGCAGAATTCCGTTCCTTTACTTCGATATTAGCAACTTTCACATTGAACATATTACAACGTCTTTCCGACTACAAAGAAGCCAAACAACCAATTGATATCTCATCCCCGAGTTAAATGAAAATAGTCTCACACAAAGATGTATTCTAAGAAGAGTTCTGCAACTTCTCATACCTTTTTTTATTTTCAAGTGAAACCTAAAAGTATGTGATGTTTAGTTTTGTAAAGTAACCAAGATGGATTAGAAACCCAACAAAACTTCAGAAACCGTTTACTCCAACTTTGGCATCAATCGTCATATTTTGACTCACTTCTTTAACGAAACCCGCGTTTTGAGACATGAATAAATTGCCTCCTTTTCATTTTTCATGAATCAGGGCATGCAAGTATGGCTGTAATCCAGTTTAAGTGGTCTAAAAAGCTTTAGACTGCCTGGTCGTCATGTTAAGACTGGCTTTCTCTTGATAGCTCACTGTTTAAGAATTTGTTTGAAATACTTGTCTACTTTCTAAGATGATTCATTGATCCCTGACTAAGTCTTCTAAAAGACTACGGAGCCTCTTTTGACCCTGTGGCAAGTAGGCATAGAAGATTTTCCAGTCGAGTGCTTCACTGAGGATACATTAAGGAGCGGCCGATACAAAGGCAGCTCACTTGAACCGTTGGCCCGGGCAGGTCCTACGATTGCACGTCGTCTGCAGACCGACGAACTTTGTTTTTCTTGAACGGCGGCAATGCATACCCGAACATGTCAATGATTGTTCGTGCTAGATAAGTGGCGACACCGATGCATTGCCCTCCCGGCGCACTCCTCGCATCCATAAAAAAGACCTCGGTGATCCTCCTCTCCATAAAATTAGCTCCCGAATTCTCACGATCTTTGATTCTCTCTAGTTCTTTCCATGCCTCAAAGCTGAACTGCTCCTGCACTTGAAGATTTCAACGTAACTTACTTAGCAAAGAATTCCCAGCGTCTCCAGGAGGTTTATGATTTGTTAGAGTAGTCATATACAATGATATTTTTTGTTTTCATGTTTGTGCGATTTTCCCAGACTGTGGTGGTTTTGTTTTGATTACACCAAGCGATTTGTGCAAATCACCAACCGTTGTTTCAAAACCGCCACGTTTGTTTTTCTTCTTTGTAATCTAGATATTCCAGTGAAACCGATGCGTTCCCCTGGACGGCGGACTCAATACTACTATTTGTTGCTTTCCCCCCAGAGATTTACTTTATTCTAATTACCTTCAAACATTCGGATGATATTTCGATTCAGTTGAAAGGTGAAAACATTCATTTTCCATAGAAAAGATATTAATTCTTTTGCACGTAGGCAAGTGCTCATCGGAAAGCTGATACGACTGCGATGGTCGCGTTAAACTAATCTTCCGTTGAGCTTTTTTCGCCTATCGATCACGTAATTGGAAATTATTGATAAATGGATGTCCCTGGGGATAAATAAGTTTTGGATTATGTGTCCTCGAAACGCGAATCGAATATATGTCCCACTTTTCCTTGTCCCTGTGGCCCAGGTCTTAGTTTGCCTTCTGTTCCACCGGCCTACCGCACTTCCTGCTTTTTTCTATTCGCTCGCCAGCCCGAATTTCATCTCTTATTAATGCCGACAAAATGGAGAAATCGCATGGCGGCCTGTGCCAACATCCGAAGGAATCATGAAGCTTCTGACAAAGAGTACTATTGCAATGCATCAAAGTTTGTCCTCTTCTGGTTCTTCACCCTGTGCTTATTGACTAATTCGCTCAGGAAATTAGTGGCGGGAAGTCCCGGACGTATCGAATAGTGCAAGGCTAATCCCAACACCCCCAGACTCGTCTTTCATCCCGGATGAACCCTAATTAGTGACAAGTATTTTTTACTCAGCCTCGCTTACTCTCCCTTCTCTGCAGATTATGCGCGTCTCTCTCTTCTTCGACGGACGCTCCTTTGTGGACGGCGAGCTTTTAGGGACGAACACACGCCCTTGTTCTCCCACAATACAACGCCTTCCAGAACACAACAAATTTCCTATTCATTTTCAAAAGTATATAGTGCTTTCACTAAATTGACAAGGAAAATGTTGTACTTTGAAACACTGAATGTCTACTCAAAACATGATTTTTACTTTTCAGAAAGGCTTCTTGCGATGTTATTCATCTCTAGTGTTAGATCAGTTATCCCTTCCTTCTTAATAGACCGCGTGTTAATTTATTCAGGCCCATTTTTCATTTCCCTCTCAACTGTCACGTCTTATGAAAACATTGGCTCTTCGGCTCTTAGAAACATGTTCATAGAATGACCTTCCATAAAGTTGTTCAAGTCGTTTACGGAGTGTAAACAACAGCTGTGTACATTCAGGACACATGCTGAATATTGCTTTTTTTTTGTAAAATGCGCCATTATAACAATACTAACAGTTTCAAAACAAAAAAATGTTTTGTTTCCAGAATATATGAAAAACTGATGTCTAATTTTTGTTCATCCTATTTACAGTAGCCTTTGTTTCCGCGCTGCAGATTGAATGCAAATCATAGCGAGCGGTTCGGTAAATAAGCATATCGTGTTGCAATCAATGTTCTTTCTGGAATTGGCAGGTGTGGCTGAAAACAGAATCCGACCCGGTTCCTGGCTGTCGCTATGCGCCCGTCAGAAGCAGCCGGTCACACGCTGCAGACTCATTCACATGCAGAGGGAAACCGTTTCTAGTTTTTGATTTCAGTTCGGTTTTTCTCGAAATCCCGGCTTGTTTTGGGTTAGTCTCGAAATCTAATCCCAGCTACATGGAATACAGGGAGGAGCCGTCTCACAAGTCGAGATGTAACTTTTATTTCACTTCACTATCAAAAAACATAGTTTTGAAACCTCCTATAATTTACAACTCGCTGTTTTCAAACCAATGTTTTCCCGTTTGTGGCAGTGGCTTGAAAATTAGAGTCAACTATGAAACATTTGTGTTTGAAAATGACGGCAATCTACAAAACGGTCTCTGGGTTGAAATGTTTATGTCTGAAGAAATGTTGATTCAGCTTGAGATTGTAAAAAGCAACTATAAAATCCCTTGTTGTTGATGTTTTCCCGTATTGTGGCATTTTGGAAAATGTTATTTTAATAATACTTGAGCATTCAAAACATTTCCGAAGGTCTATATCAGACTTTATCATTGAACACTTCTTATAAACAAAAACGTCAGTGACCATCTTTCTCTGTTTGCAGTCTCCTTAATCATCAATTTCCGTTGCAACATGGAAATGTTTTATGTTTCCGCCGTTCTTCCGGCCGTCTTTGACCACCTAAATCCCGCCGTGCGTGTACGTTGTCACACTTTGTTCATATTAATCGGGTAGATTCCTCCTTCTCTGAAAAGAAACAAAAGCATGCCGCACCGCCCTCTTTATAGTGCTTCCGGCTTAAACCTAAATATTTTGCCTGAGGCAGAAACCCTTCACTTTTCCGACCACTAATCATTAATCCCACACATTACCTGAGAAGGGCGCCACCCACTCCTGAATATCCATTGTGAGCCACATCTCTTTCAAGCCAATATATCTAAAAGGGCACGAGACCTCTGTCAGTTTACCATTCATTTCCCATCCATCTTTTTTCAACTGCAACAAAGACTACTTCCTATAGTGTTGTAGTTGTATTTTCGAATGTCTTGAGATACCGAAATTACCTCCGATATCCTCAGCAGCTCTTTGGAGTCTTCCGGAAGGAAGAGACCCATCACTGGCACAATTCGATTGTGTTTTGTTTGTTCGCAACACTATTTTCAAAGCGAAAACAGGAATTACTTCTCTGCACACACGAGCATTATGCAAATTTGAATTCAGTTCGTCTCCTGTTGGCGCGAATTCGCTTGAGGGCATTTCCCGAAGCGTTTTCTTCTTTGCGTACTGCAACGTCAAGAGTCTGATCCAGTCGTCAACACACCCGAATTTGAAGAAATTTGATTTACGCAAAACAGCGATTGTAGCTAAAATCTGATCCAGATGGCACCCGACCACAACAGTCGCCAAAAGTACTATTCGAAGCCTAATCACAGACAAATTGGGTTGGCCGACATGTCCGCGACGAATTTTAGATTGTTTGGATTTGGTTTATCTGTGCGCTTATTTCTAGCTTATCTTAATCGAAATCTTCTAATTTCGCCGATCTTTCGCCCACTCATCCTATTTTTATTCTATAACACATGCCGTTTCAGAACGGGTTTGGAATGGAGGAGTCAACGCCGTCTTCCTTTGTTCTGTCCTGTAAGTTTTACAATTTGTTTAAAATCATACATGTGTTTAAACTAAATTCCAGAATAATTATTATTTCGTTATCATATACATCACTCTGGAAAATGATTTCGTCCTTTTAAACGTCATCTTGATTAAAACCCTAAACACTTCCCTGAGTAATAAATGCTAAACAATGCAGTTTTTTATGATCAATAATCACTTTTTCGTTAAACAAAATGAATACATTGTACTTTAGAAGCCGTGAAATTTCACAAAAGTGTAAAAAAGTTTGCGCGTCTTCAACATCAAACAAATGCGTCCTGAACTTGTCGTTTAAAGTGATTTACCCACAAAAATAGAAAATGAAACTTAAACTTTTTTTCAGCGTCAGAGATTCAATGGAGACACCCTGCAGTCGCCTTGGTTTTGTCATCATTTTGCCTAATTACCATAGCGGGAAACGTTTTGGTCATCATAGCCGTGTGTACAAAAAAGTACCTTCGCAATCCTACTGGGTACCTATTTTTAGTATTAATTACCCACCATTTTCAGGTTTTTAATTATATCGTTGGCTCTGGCGGACTTGATTGTCGGAGTAGCTGTAATGCCTTTAAATTCTTTGTTTGAAATGACTAATCATAATTGGCTTCTTGGTCAGTGGTTTTCTTAAATCAAACAAAATTCTTTCAGGATTGATCATGTGCGACATTTTCCATGCATTGGACGTTCTTGCGTCGACAAGCTCAATCTGGAACTTGTGTGTAATCAGCCTTGACAGGTAGTTACCAAGAACTATAGAAAAAGATAAACCAATTGGCGGGGGAAACGCCCGTGCTTAAAAAAGAACGCGACTAGATTCCAATATTCATGAGAGGTTGTTCATTCTGCAGGGGAATCAGAAGAACCCCGGACTAATATGTTTAATCTTGCCTAATAACGCGAAAGCCCTGATTGGCATTATTTGCATTATGCAGTGAGCAACCTGAGAGGATTCACGGGGGACGGCTGCACATCTGGGCTAGACGAGGGCACGAAAATGCACAAACCGAGTCGTTATAAATTGCCCTATCAACTAGGATTACTGTAATTTGCACATTTACTTGATGTTCTTTTTTACTCTTCGAAGACATCATTATACGGTATTTCTTTTAAGACATTGATAGAAAATTTTCTTAAATGCTGAAACCTTAATTTGACTCTAATTACATAGCCACCAAAAAGTAGGTTATGACCAATTAACGAAGCATTTGTCGGTAATGTCAGCAAATATCAATCGACTACCATTTGGTGATTTGTTAACCAAACTTATGTAAATATGAAAACATGTTTTAAGGATCAACAACGTTTTTTTTTGTTTTCTTAAAAAAAATCTAAAATTCTGGGAGTTGAAAAGGTGGTGGAAATGCGATTTTATCGTGTATTTGTCTACATTCTCAGCATCTCAATGGGTTGTGGTGGAGGGACTCAATCTAGAACTTTATGTTCGATTATTTGTAACCATACTTTATTAACTACAGAAAGTTATTACTGAACAAATTGTTATAATGAAATACTGAGCATATTTTTTACTTTACTATATTCTGTTAAAAAACATTTTTTTAGGTACCTGGCTGGTCAAGATCCCATCGGATACAGAGACAAAGTGAACAAACGGCGGATGTTGATGTGTATCTTTGCCGTTTGGCTGATGTCTGCAGTTTTGTCATTCCCTGCCATCTATTGGTGGAGATCTCAAAATCCGGAGTTTTACACAAATTCGGTATTAAAAATGCATTATTTCATGAAATTCGTTGTTCAGGGGCAATGTGTCTTTCCTAATGATCCCATCTACATTGGCTTTTCTTCCCTTGTTTCCTTCTACATCCCCTTGTGCCTGATCCTTTTCTCATACGGCAAGGTGTTTCTGATCGCCACACGTCACTCGGAGGGCCTGAGAAAAGGAGTCAAAAAGGTCGGTCTTTGTTTCTAATGGGGCTTCCTCTTTAGAGGCGCACGCTTGATTAAATCACGGGGGCGAGTACGGCCGTCGCCAATGGCCAGGCGGCTAATCGGCTATCGCGGACTTTGGGCTAAGCGCAATTGGAAAGCGACGATCAAGTAGTTTCCTGAATGATGATTAACTCTGTCGCGCTCAAGGGAACAACAGCATATTTCAGATTAAATATTCAAAAGGAAAGAAGAGCAATGGCGAGTCGGAAAGCATGCTCTCAAGCGAGAACGAGCCAACCCTCAGGGTGCACTTTGGCAGGGGAAGGAGAAGCAGTCGAAGCCTGCGGATGCACTCGGGAAGGGAACCAACAAAAATACTTCTGAAACAGGTATATAAAATAGACAACAGATATATGTGATTGTTGAAGGTTTCTTGCAAATCGCTGAATGAGGGAGGTACATCTCAAGCAGTTATCAGCAACAGAGCAAAGATGCTGAGACCACCGTCGAATGCTTCTTTGGATATTTCTCCGCGTCCAAGAGCGGCTACAACTGGCTTCTCACCGTCACCTATAACGTCACGGCCTCCTGTATCGCCTTCACACATTTCAACAGCTTCGGTAAATTGGGGTCTATATAAAAAGGCATACAAAACGAAAGGATGCGTTAAAATTTCTGTCTAATTTGTGAAAGCTTCAGAATAGGTTTAAGGATTATAAAACAAACATATTACTGTGTGCGACCAATGCTACTTCCGTTAATTGCAAAAAATGCATCTTGCTGCGTTTGTTACACATTATTTTTGAAACTTTAGTTCGAGCTCAGTTTTCATTTCGGGCTCGTCTGCGTAAGGCAAAAGACAGTTATTTAAGGCATAATCAAAAGATACTTATAATTTCAGTTCACAAGAGAAAGTAGCTGAACAGAAAACTATCTGTCGCAAACTATATAGAAAACTAACTAAACTCCCTAAACAAACTCTGTAAAACTAAACCGACAAATATCGCCGAAAATTCGTCGTTTTCAAAATACCAGATTGTAGATTGTGCGCAAAATCAGAACAGGTTGCTTGTCAGAAGTTCACAATTATTTCTAATGGCACTTTCTTCAATGTCATTATTTTTAGAGCGCAATCCATTGAAATCGGTCTGGAAATGTTCATAAAGTCCTTGAATAAATGTTTAATCAAAATCTCGTAAAACTAAACCGACATAATTTCTGGTTTAGTTTCAATCACCGGAGCTCCCCCCGGACGTCTCAGCATCCACCACTCCTCTTATTTCTAAGAAACGCCTAAATGTTCGGGAGAAATCTCGTCAGATGATGAAATATGTTCATGAGCAACGGGCCGCTCGGACATTATCCATTGTCGTTGGTGCCTTCATTTTCTGCTGGACGCCATTCTTCATCTTCGTCCCTTTATCAGCATTTGGCTTCAAGGTGAAAACCAAAGCCTTAGAACCATAAACCTTGTGATTTCAGGTATTCTCAAACGAAGAGTACTGGTTCACCATATTCACTTGGGCTGGTCATCTCAACTCCATGCTCAACCCACTGATCTATTCGAGGTTCTCTCGCGACTTCCGTCGGGCGTTCAAGCAGATTCTGACCTGTCAAAGGCAGAGAAAGGTCAAAACGGCCTTCCAGACACCATTATCCCTCGTTTTTGCCCAACTTATATCTGTTACCCAAATGTGGGAACAAACCCATCCTGTCCCCGAAAATTAGGATTTTCAATTGAAAGAGTTGCTTTAAGGGACTTTGGAAGTTTCTCTTAGAAAGTGTCATTTCCCAATTCCCCCTTAGAACACTACGCGTCCTTTGATCTCCCGCTTCTTAGAATTTAAGCGGTCTCCAGATCTCATTGAAACCGGTTGTATGATGTTGCCAACAGCTTGTTGCCGAGTAAAGTTTTAACAATTGAATATTGCTTACATGAATTTTCTATGATTTCATTTTTTTTCATAAAATTCTACAATTTTTTCTAAGGCCTTTACAGAAAGAATGATGTTGAATAATTACGAATGCAATTTATAATAGGTGTTTTAAGGTGTTTGCCGAGGGTTCGGGTGGGCATGGGTCCCGCCGCGATGTATTGATTACTGTCGCTTGGATAATGCGGGCACAAGTGGTCAACAAGTATGTGTTCCGCATGGTGTTAAATTCCTTTCCGCGGTTACGATTAAACAATCGACCCTTTTTTAATCATTAGATTTTATTTGAAGCCCATAAAAATATAATTTCCAAAGGAAATCTTCAATTTCCCCCGAATTTTTTTCATTTCCTATCCGGTATTGTGATTATTTTTGCCATATATTTGTTTAAAGTTTCTTTGAAACAATGGCTTTTTAAAATTACATGATTAAAAGAATAATTGATTTATTTCCTCCTTCCTCAGTTGTTATTTCTTGTTATGCAGGACAAAATTGAAAGCGAAATTAAAAATTCAAAGGAAGCTTTGGTTTTTTGTTTGAACAGTGGTTAGTAATTTTCTTCAAATTTGATAAAAACTATTAAACTGAGTGGAAAATTTTGCTCAATCTTCTCTTTGAACAATTTTATTGTAAAAGAGAAAAACCACTTTTTGTTGATATTCTCGCTTTGGCTTTCTTGTTCTACCGGTTTGTCAATTTTTACAAAACTTTTAAT